>CM028690.1:57999784-58024443 GCA_016771965.1 Brassica carinata | reverse complement strand
GAAAATTTTCAAAAATTGAAAAATCTGGTTTTAATGTATAGTTTCATAGATAACTAACATAAGATGATGGTCAAAGAGTTTAGAATACATTAATTCAAATGTATAATGTGTTTTGATTTTTTACAAATGAAAGAGCATAAACTTTATATATAGAGCATTTACGAAAAACTCAATATTTTAAGGGTTAACCCACGATTTTGGAAAATTTTCAAAAATTTAAAATTCTGGTTTTAATTTATAGTTTCATAGAAAACTAACATAAGATGATGGTCAAAGAGGTTAGAACCTTGGTTGCCTCCATTTCTATAGAAAATGAAGATTTTATCATTTTAATTCCACTAATCTAGGCAGTATATGAAATTTTACTAAACTAAATGTTAAAAATTAGAATGATTCCTATACCATTAAAAAGAGTTTATAATAAATTAATTCAAATGTATAATGTGTTTTGATTTTTTTTTAAAAATGAAAGAGCATAAACTTTAGTATATAGAGCATTTACCAAAAAACTAAATATTTTAGAAGGGGTAAACCCACGGATTTTGGAAAATTTTCAAAAATTGAAAAATCTGGTTTTAATTTATAGTTTCATAGAGAACTAACATAAGATGATGGTCAAAGAGGTTAAAACCTTGGTTGCCTCCGCTTCTATAGAAAATGAAGATTTTATAATTTTAATTCCACTAATCTAAAGTGATATGAAATTTTACTAAACTAAATGTTAAAAATTAGAATGATTCCTATACCATGAAAAAGAGTTTACAATACATTAATTTAAATGTATAATGTGTTTTGATTTTTTACAAATGAAAGAGCATAAACTTTATATATAGAGCATTTACCTAAAAACTCAATATTTTAAGGGTTAACCCAGTTTTGGAAAATTTTCAAAAATTTAAAAATCTGGTTTTAATGTATAGTTTCATAGAGAACTAACATAAGATGATGGTCAAAGAGTTTAGAACCTTTGTTGCCTGCTTCTATAGAAAATGAAGATTTTATTATTTTAATTCCACTAATCTAGGCAGGATATGAAATTATACAAAACTAAATGTTAAAAAATTAGAATGATTCCTATACCATGAAAAAGAGTTTACAATACATTAATTAAAATGTATAATGTGTTTTGATTTTTTTACAAATGAAAGAGCATAAACTTTATATATAGAGCATTTACCGAAAAACTCAATATTTTAGAAGGGGTTAACCCACAGATTTTGGAAAATTTTCAAAAATTTAAAAATCTGGTTTAAATTTATAGTTTAATAGAGAACTAACATAAGATGATGGTTAAAGAGGTTAGAACCTTGGTTGCCTCCATTTCTATAGAAAATGAAGATCTTATAATTTTAATTCCACTAATCTTGGCAGTATATGAAATTTTACTAAACTAAAAGTTAAAAATTAGAATGATTTCTATACCATGAAAAATAGTTTAGAATACATTAATTCAAATGTATAATGTGTTTTTATTTTTTTAAAAATGAAAGAGCATAAACTTTAGTATATAGAGCATTTACCGAAAAACCAAATATTTTAGAAGGGGTTAACCCACGGATTTTGGAAAATTTTCAAAAATTTAAAATTCTGGTTTTAATTTATAGTTTCATAGAGAACTAACATAAGATGATGGTCAAAGAGTTTAGAACCTTTGTTGCCTCCGTTTCTATAGAAAATGAAGATTTTATAATTTTAATTCAACTAATCTAGGCAGTATATGAAATTTTACTAAACTAAATGTTAAAAATTAGAATGATTCCTATACCATGAAAAAGAGTTTACAATACATTAATTTAAATGTATAATGAGTTTTGATTTTTTAAAAATGAAAGAGCATAAACTTTAGTATATAGAGCATTTACCAAAAACTAAATATTTTAAGGGTAAACCCACGGATTTTGGAAAATTTTCAAAAATTTAAAAATCTGGTTTTAATTTATAGTTTCATAGAAAACTAACATAAGATGATGTTCAAAGAGGTTAGAACCTTGGTTGCCTCCGTTTCTATAGAAAATGAAGATTTTATTATTTTAATTCCACTAATCTAAAGATATGAAATTTTACAAAACTAAATGTTAAAAAATTAGAATGATTCCTATACCATGAAAAAGAGTTTAAAAATACATTAATTAAAATGTATAATGTGTTTTGATTTTTTTACAAATGAAAGAGCATAAACTTTATATATAGAGCATTTACCGAAAAACTCAATATTTTAGAAGGGGTTAACCCACAGATTTTGGAAAATTTTCAAAAATTTAAAAATCTGGTTTTAATTTATATTTTAATTGAGAACTAACATAAGATGATGGTTAAATAGGTTTGAACCTTGGTTGCCTCCGTTTCTATAGAAAATGAAGATTTTATAATTTTAATTCCACTAATCTAGGCAGTATATGAAATTTTACTAAACTAAATGTTAAAAAATTAGAATGATTCCTATACCATTAAAAAGAGTTTATAATAAATTAATTCAAATGTATAATGTGTTTTGATTTTTTTAAAAAATGAAAGAGCATAAACTTTAGTATATAGAGCATTTACCAAAAAACTAAATATTTTAGAAGGGGTAAACCCACGGATTTTGGAAAATTTTCAAAAATTGAAAAATCTGGTTTTAATTTATAGTTTCATAGATAACTAACATAAGATGATGGTCAAAGAGGTTAAAACCTTGGTTGCCTCCGTTTCTATAGAAAATGATGATTTTATAATTTTAATTCCACTAATCTAGGCAGTATATGAAATTTTACTAAACTAAATGTTAAAAAATTAGAATGATTCCTATACCATGAAAAAGAGTTTACAATACATTAATTTAAATGTATAATGTGTTTTGATTTTTTACAAATGAAAGAGCATAAACTTTATATATAGAGCATTTACCGAAAAACTCAATATTTTAACCCACGGATTTTGGAAAATTTTCAAAAATTTAAAAATCTGGTTTTAATGTATAGTTTCATAGAGAACTAACATAAGATGATGGTCAAAGAGGTTAGAACCTTGGTTGCCTCCGTTTCTATAGAAAATGAAGATTTTATAATTTTAATTCCACTAATCTAGGCAGTATATGAAATTTTACTAAACTAAATGTTAAAAAATTAGAATGATTCCTATACCATTAAAAAGAGTTTACAATACATTAATTTAAATGTATAATGAGTTTTGATTTTTTTTACAAATGAAAGAGCATAAACTTTAGTATATAGAGCATTTACCGAAAAACTAAATATTTTAGAAGGGTTAACCCAGTTTTGGAAAATTTTCAAAAATTTAAAAATCTGGTTTTAATTTATAGTTTCATAGAGAACTAACATAAGATGATGGTCAAAGAGGTTAGAACCTTGGTTGCCTCCGTTTCTATAGAAAATGAAGATTTTATAATTTTAATTCCACTAATCTAGGCAGTATATGAAATTTTACTAAACTAAATGTTAAAAAATTAGAATGATTCCTATACCATGAAAAATAGTTTAGAATACATTAATTCAAATGTATAATGTGTTTTGATTTTTTAAAAATGAAAGAGCATAAACTTTAGTATATAGAGCATTTACCGAAAAACCAAATATTTTAGAAGGGGTTAACCCACGGATTTTGGAAAATTTTCAAAAATTTAAAAATCTGGTTTTAATTTATAGTTTCATAGAGAACTAACATAAGATGATGGTCAAAGAGTTTAGAACCTTGGTTGCCTCCGTTTCTATAGAAAATGAAGATTTTATAATTTTAATTCAACTAATCTAGTAAAGATATGAAATTTTACTAAACTAAATGTTAAAAATTAGAATGATTCCTATACCATGAAAAAGAGTTTATAATACATTAATTTAAATGTATAATGAGTTTTGATTTTTTTACAAATGAAAGAGCATAAACTTTAGTATATAGAGCATTTACCGAAAAACTAAATATTTTAGAAGGGTTAAACCCATGGATTTTGGAAAATTTTCAAAAATTTAAAAATCTGGTTTTAATTTATAGTTTCATAGAAAACTAACATAAGATGATGTTCAAAGAGGTTAGAACCTTGGTTGCCTCCGTTTCTATAGAAAATGAAGATTTTATAATTTTAATTCCACTAATCTAGCAAGATATGAAATTTTACAAAACTAAATGTTAAAAAATTAGAATGATTCCTATACCATGAAAAAGAGTTTAAAAATACATTAATTAAAATGTATAATGTGTTTTGATTTTTTTACAAATGAAAGAGCATAAACTTTATATATAGAGCATTTACCGAAAAACTCAATATTTTAGAAGGGGTTAACCCACAGATTTTGGAAAATTTTCAAAAATTTAAAAATCTGGTTTTAATTTATAGTTTAATAGAGAACTAACATAAGATGATGGTCAAAGAGGTTAGAACCTTGGTTGCCTCCGTTTCTATAGAAAATGAAGATTTTATAATTTTAATTCCACTAATCTAGGCAGTATATGAAATTTTACTAAACTAAATGTTAAAAAATTAGAATGATTCCTATACCATTAAAAAGAGTTTATAATACATTAATTCAAATGTATAATGTGTTTTGATTTTTTTTTAAAAATGAAAGAGCATAAACTTTAGTATATAGAGCATTTACCAAAAAACTAAATATTTTAGAAGGGTTAACCCACGGATTTTGGAAAATTTTCAAAAATTTAAAAATCTGGTTTTAATTTATAGTTTCATAGAGAACTAACATAAGATGATGGTCAAAGAGGTTAGAATCTTGGTTGCCTCCGTTTCTATAGAAAATGAAGATTTTATAATTTGTATTCAACTAATCTAGTAAAGATATGAAATTTTACTAAACTAAATGTTAAAAAATTAGAATGATTCATATACCATGAAAAAGAGTTAACAATACATTAATTTAAATGTATAATGAGTTTTGATTTTTTTTACAAATGAAAGAGCATAAACTTTAGTATATAGAGCATTTACCGAAAAACTCAATATTTTAGAAGGGGTTAACCCACGGATTTTGGAAAATTTTCAAAAATTTAAAAATCTGGTTTTAATGTATAGTTTCATAGAGAACTAACATAATATGATGGTCAAAGAGGTTTTTAGAACCTTCGTTGCCTCCGTTTCTAGAGAAAATGAAGATTTTATAATTGTAATTCTACTAATCTAGGCAGTATATGAAATTTTACTAAACTTAATGTTAATAAATTAGAATTATTCCTATATACAATGAAACATATTTTAGAATACATTAATTCAAATGTATAATGTGTTTTGATTTTTTAAAAATGAAAGAGCATAAACTTTAGTATATAGAGCATTTACCGAAAAACCAAATATTTTAGAAGGGGTTAACCCACGGATTTTGGAAAATTTTCAAAAATTTAAAAATCTGGTTTTAATTTATAGTTTCATAGAGAACTAACATAAGATGATGGTCAAAGAGGTTAGAACCTTGGTTGCCTCCGTTTCTATAGAAAATGAAGATTTTATAATTTTAATTCAACTAATCTAGGCAGTATATGAAATTTTACTAAACTAAATGTTAAAAAATTAGAATGATTCCTATACCATGAAAAAGAGTTTACAATACATTAATTTAAATGTATAATGAGTTTTGATTTTTTTTACAAATGAAAGAGCATAAACTTTAGTATATAGAGCATTTACCGAAAAACTCAATATTTTAGAAGGGTTAACCCACGGATTTTGGAAAATTTTCAAAAATTTAAAAATCTGGTTTTAATGTATAGTTTCATAGAGAACTAACATAAGATGATGGTCAAAGAGGTTTAGAACCTTGGTTGCCTCCGTTTCTATAGAAAATGAAGATCTTATAATTTTAATTCCACTAATCTATGCAGTATATGAAATTTTACTAAACTAAATGTTAAAAAATTAGAATGATTCCTATATACAATGAAACATATTTTAGAATACATTAATTCAAATGTATAATGTGTTTTGATTTTTTAAAAAAATGAAAGAGCATAAACTTTAGTATATAGAGCATTTACCGAAAAACTAAATATTTTAAGGGGTAAACCCACGGATTTTGGAAAATTTTCAAAATTTTCAAAAATTTAAAAATCTGGTTTTAATTTATAGTTTCATAGAAAATGAAGATCTTATAATTTTAATTCCACTAATCAAGAATTATTCAAATGTATAATGTGTTTTGATTTTTTTAAAAATTGAAAGAGCATAAAAAATTAGAATGATTCCTATACCATGAAAAAGAGTTTACAATACATTAATTTAAATGTATAATGAGTTTTGATTTTTTTACAAATGAAAGAGCATAAACTTTAGTATATAGAGCATTTACCGAAAAACTAAATATTTTAGAAGGGGTAAACCCACGGATTTTGGAAAATTTTCAAAAATTTAAAAATCTGGTTTTAATTTATAGTTTCATAGAAAACTAACATAAGATGATGTTCAAAGAGGTTAGAACCTTGGTTGCCTCCGTTTCTATAGAAAATGAAGATTTTATTATTTTAATTCCACTAATCTAGGCAGTATATGAAATTTTACAAAACTAAATGTTAAAAAATTAGAATGATTCCTATACCATGAAAAAGAGTTTACAATACATTAATTAAAATGTATAATGTGTTTTGATTTTTTTACAAATGAAAGAGCATAAACTTTATATATAGAGCATTTACCGAAAAACTCAATATTTTAGAAGGGGTTAACCCACAGATTTTGGAAAATTTTCAAAAATTTAAAAATCTGGTTTTAATTTATATTTTAATTGAGAACTAACATAAGATGATGGTTAAATAGGTTAGAACCTTGGTTGCCTCCGTTTCTATAGAAAATGAAGATTTTATAATTTTAATTCCACTAATCTAGGCAGTATATGAAATTTTACTAAACTAAATGTTAAAAATTAGAATGATTCCTATACCATTAAAAGAGTTTATAATAAATTAATTCAAATGTATAATGTGTTTTGATTTTTTAAAAAAATGAAAGAGCATAAACTTTAGTATAAATTTTAATTCCACTAATCAAGAATTATTCAAATGTATAATGTGTTTTGATATTTTTAAAAATTGAAAGAGCATAAATTTTAATTCCACTAATCAAGAATTATTCAAATGTATAATGTGTTTTGATTTTTTTAAAAATTGAAAGAGCATAAAAAATTAGAATGATTCCTATACCATGAAAAAGAGTTTACAATACATTAATTTAAATGTATAATGAGTTTTGATTTTTTTACAAATGAAAGAGCATAAACTTTAGTATATAGAGCATTTACCGAAAAACTAAATATTTTAGAAGGGTTAAACCCATGGATTTTGGAAAATTTTCAAAAATTTAAAAATCTGGTTTTAATTTATAGTTTCATAGAAAACTAACATAAGATGATGTTCAAAGAGGTTAGAACCTTGGTTGCCTCCGTTTCTATAGAAAATGAAGATTTTATTATTTTAATTCCAGTAATCTAGGCAGTATATGAAATTTTACAAAACTAAATGTTAAAAAATTAGAATGATTCCTATACCATGAAAAAGAGTTTAAAAATACATTAATTAAAATGTATAATGTGTTTTGATTTTTTTACAAATGAAAGAGCATAAACTTTATATATAGAGCATTTACCGAAAAACTCAATATTTTAGAAGGGGTTAACCCACAGATTTTGGAAAATTTTCAAAAATTTAAAAATCTGGTTTTAATTTATATTTTAATTGAGAACTAACATAAGATGATGGTTAAATAGGTTAGAACCTTGGTTGCCTCCGTTTCTATAGAAAATGAAGATTTTATAATTTTAATTCCACTAATCTAGGCAGTATATGAAATTTTACTAAACTAAATGTTAAAAAATTAGAATGATTCCTATACCATTAAAAAGAGTTTATAATAAATTAATTCAAATGTATAATGTGTTTTGATTTTTTAAAAAAATGAAAGAGCATAAACTTTAGTATAAATTTTAATTCCACTAATCAAGAATTATTCAAATGTATAATGTGTTTTGATTTTTTTAAAAATTGAAAGAGCATAAATTTTAATTCCACTAATCAAGAATTATTCAAATGTATAATGTGTTTTGATTTTTTTAAAAATTGAAAGAGCATAAAAAATTAGAATGATTCCTATACCATGAAAAAGAGTTTACAATACATTAATTTAAATGTATAATGAGTTTTGATTTTTTTACAAATGAAAGAGCATAAACTTTAGTATATAGAGCATTTACCGAAAAACTAAATATTTTAGAAGGGTTAAACCCATGGATTTTGGAAAATTTTCAAAAATTTAAAAATCTGGTTTTAATTTATAGTTTCATAGAAAACTAACATAAGATGATGTTCAAAGAGGTTAGAACCTTGGTTGCCTCGCTTCTATAGAAAATGAAGATTTTATTATTTTAATTCCAAGAATCTAGGCAAGATATGAAATTTTACAAAACTAAATGTTAAAAATTAGAATGATTCCTATACCATGAAAAGAGTTTAAAAATACATTAATTAAAATGTATAATGTGTTTTGATTTTTTTACAAATGAAAGAGCATAAACTTTATATATAGAGCATTTACCGAAAAACTCAATATTTTAGAAGGGGTTAACCCACAGATTTTGGAAAATTTTCAAAAATTTAAAAATCTGGTTTTAATTTATATTTTAATTGAGAACTAACATAAGATGATGGTTAAATAGGTTAGAACCTTGGTTGCCTCCGCTTCTATAGAAAATGAAGATTTTATAATTTTAATTCCACTAATCTAGCAAGATATGAAATTTTACTAAACTAAATGTTAAAAATTAGAATGATTCCTATACCATTAAAAGAGTTTATAATAAATTAATTCAAATGTATAATGTGTTTTGATTTTTTTAAAAAATGAAAGAGCATAAACTTTAGTATATAGAGCATTTACCAAAAAACTAAATATTTTAGAAGGGGTAAACCCACGGATTTTGGAAAATTTTCAAAAATTGAAAAATCTGGTTTTAATTTATAGTTTCATAGATAACTAACATAAGATGATGGTCAAAGAGGTTAAAACCTTGGTTGCCTCCGTTTCTATAGAAAATGAAGATTTTATTATTTTAATTCCACTAATCTAGTAAAGATATGAAATTTTACTAAACTAAATGTTAAAAAATTAGAATGATTCCTATACCATGAAAAAGAGTTTACAATACATTAATTTAAATGTATAATGTGTTTTGATTTTTTTACAAATGAAAGAGCATAAACTTTATATATAGAGCATTTACCTAAAAACTCAATATTTTAGAAGGGGTTAACCCACAGATTTTGGAAAATTTTCAAAAATTTAAAAAACTGGTTTTAATGTATAGTTTCATAGAGAACTAACATAAGATGATGGTCAAAGAGGTTTAGAACCTTTGTTGCCTCCGTTTCTATAGAAAATGAAGATTTTATAATTTTAATTCAACTAATCTAGGCAGTATATGAAATTTTACTAAACTAAATGTTAAAAAATTAGAATGATTCCTATACCATTAAAAAGAGTTTACAATACATTAATTTAAATGTATAATGAGTTTTGATTTTTTTACAAATGAAAGAGCATAAACTTTAGTATATAGAGCATTTACCGAAAAACTAAATATTTTAGAAGGGGTAAACCCACGGATTTTGGAAAATTTTCAAAAATTTAAAAATCTGGTTTTAATTTATAGTTTCATAGAAAACTAACATAAGATGATGTTCAAAGAGGTTAGAACCTTGGTTGCCTCCGTTTCTATAGAAAATGAAGATTTTATTATTTTAATTCAACTAATCTAGGCAGTATATGAAATTTTACAAAACTAAATGTTAAAAAATTAGAATGATTCCTATACCATGAAAAATAGTTTAAAAATACATTAATTAAAATGTATAATGTGTTTTGATTTTTTTACAAATGAAAGAGCATAAACTTTATATATAGAGCATTTACCTAAAAACTCAATATTTTAGAAGGGGTTAACCCACAGATTTTGGAAAATATTCAAAAATTTAAAAATCTGGTTTTAATTTATAGTTTAATAGAGAACTAACATAAGATGATGGTCAAAGAGGTCAGAACCTTGGTTGCCTCCGTTTCTATAGAAAATGAAGATTTTATAATTTTAATTCCACTAATCTAGGCAGTATATGAAATTTTACTAAACTAAATGTTAAAAAATTAGAATGATTCCTATACCATTAAAAAGAGTTTATAATACATTAATTCAAATGTATAATGTGTTTTGATTTTTTTTTAAAATGAAAGAGCATAAACTTTAGTATATAGAGCATTTACCAAAAAACTAAATATTTTAGAAGGGGTAAACCCACGGATTTTGGAAAATTTTCAAAAATTTAAAAATCTGGTTTTAATTTATAGTTTCATAGAGAAATAACATAAGATGATGGTCAAAGAGGTTAGAATCTTGGTTGCCTCCGTTTCTATAGAAAATGAAGATTTTATAATTTGTATTCAACTAATCTAGGCAGTATATGAAATTTTACTAAACTAAATGTTAAAAAATTAGAATGATTCATATACCATGAAAAAGAGTTAACAATACATTAATTTAAATGTATAATGAGTTTTGATTTTTTTTACAAATGAAAGAGCATAAACTTTAGTATATAGAGCATTTACGAAAAACTCAATATTTTAGAAGGGTTAACCCACAGTTTTGGAAAATTTTCAAAATTTAAAAATCTGGTTTTAATGTATAGTTTCATAGAGAACTAACATAATATGATGGTCAAAGAGGTTTAGAACCTTGGTTGCCTCCGTTTATAGAAAATGAAGATTTTATAATTTTAATTCAACTAATCTAGTAAAGATATGAAATTTTACTAAACTTAATGTTAATAAATTAGAATTATTCCTATATACAATGAAACATATTTTAGAATACATTAATTCAAATGTATAATGTGTTTTGATTTTTTAAAAATGAAAGAGCATAAACTTTAGTATATAGAGCATTTACCGAAAAACTAAATATTTTAGAAGGGTTAACCCACAGTTTTGGAAAATTTTCAAAATTTAAAATGAGGTTTTAATTTATAGTTTCATAGAGAACTAACATAAGATGATGGTCAAAGAGGTTAGAACCTTGGTTGCCTCCGTTTCTATAGAAAATGAAGATTTTATAATTTTAATTCAACTAATCTAGGCAGTATATGAAATTTTACTAAACTAAATGTTAAAAAATTAGAATGATTCCTATACCATGAAAAAGAGTTTACAATACATTAATTTAAATGTATAATGAGTTTTGATTTTTTTTACAAATGAAAGAGCATAAACTTTAGTATATAGAGCATTTACCGAAAAACTCAATATTTTAGAAGGGGTTAACCCACTTTTGGAAAATTTTCAAAAATTTAAAAATCTGGTTTTAATGTATAGTTTCATAGAGAACTAACATAAGATGATGGTCAAAGAGGTTTAGAACCTTGGTTGCCTCCGTTTCTATTGAAAATGAAGATCTTATAATTTTAATTCCACTAATCTATGCAGTATATGAAATTTTACTAAACTAAATGTTAAAAAATTAGAATGATTCCTTTATACAATGAAACATATTTTAGAATACATTAATTCAAATGTATAATGTGTTTTGATTTTTTAAAAAAATGAAAGAGCATAAACTTTAGTATAAATTTTAATTCCACTAATCAAGAATTATTCAAATGTATAATGTGTTTTGATTTTTTTAAAAATTGAAAGAGCATAAATTTTAATTCCACTAATCAAGAATTATTCAAATGTATAATGTGTTTTGATTTTTTTAAAAATTGAAAGAGCATAAACTTTAGTATATAGAGCATTTACGGAAAACTCAATATTTTAGAAGGGGTTAACCCACGGATTTTGGAAAATTTTCAAAATTTTCAAAATCTGGTTTTAATATATAGTTTCATAGAGAACTGATGTAATATGATGATCAAAGAGGTTTAGAACCTTGGTTGCCTCCGTTTCTATAGAAAATGAAGATTTTATAATTTTAATTCCACTAATCTAGCAGTATATGAAATTTTACAAACTAAATATTAAAAATTAGAATGATTCCTATACCATGAAATAGAGTTTAGAATACATTAATTCAAATGTATAATGTGTTTTGATTTTTTTTTAAAAATGAAAGAGCATAAACTTTAGTATATAGAGCATTTACCGAAAAACTAAATATTTTAAGGGGTTAACCCACAGTTTTGGAAAATTTTTAAAAATTTAAAAATCTGGTTTTAATTTATAGTTTCATAGAAAACTAACATAAGATGATGGTCAAAGAGGTTAGAACCTTGGTTGCCTCCGTTTCTATAGAAAATGAAGATTTTATTATTTTAATTCCACTAATCTAGGCAGTATATGAAATTTTACTAAACTAAATGTTAAAAAATTAGAATGATTCATATACCATGAAAAAAGAGTTTACAATACATTAATTAAAATGTATAATGTGTTTTGATTTTTTTACAAATGAAAGAGCATAAACTTTATATATAGAGCATTTAGAAAAACTCAATATTTTGAAGGGTTAACCCAGTTTTGGAAAATTTTCAAAAATTTAAAAATCTGGTTTTAATTTATAGTTTAATAGAGAACTAACATAAGATGATGGTTAAAGAGGTTAGAACCTTGGTTGCCTCCATTTCTATAGAAAATGAAGATTTTATAATTTTAATTCCACTAATCTAGGCAGTATATGAAATTTTACTAAACTAAATGTTAAAAATTAGAATGATTCCTATACCATGAAAAAGAGTTTACAATACATTAATTAAAATGTATAATGTGTTTTGATTTTTTACAAATGAAAGAGCATAAACTTTATATATAGAGCATTTACGAAAAACTCAATATTTTAGAAGGGTTAACCCACAGTTTTGGAAAATTTTCAAAAATTTAAAAATCTGGTTTAAATTTATAGTTTAATAGAGAACTAACATAAGATGATGGTTAAAGAGGTTAGAACCTTGGTTGCCTCCGTTTCTATAGAAAATGAAGATTTTATAATTTTAATTCCACTAATCTAGGCAGTATATGAAATTTTACTAAACTAAATGTTAAAAATTAGAATGATTCATATACCATGAAAAGAGTTTACAATACATTAATTAAAATGTATAATGTGTTTTGATTTTTTTACAAATGAAAGAGCATAAACTTTATATATAGAGCATTTACCGAAAAACTCAATATTTTAGAAGGGGTTAACCCACAGATTTTGGAAAATTTTCAAAAATTTAAAAATCTGGTTTAAATTTATAGTTTAATAGAGAACTAACATAAGATGATGGTTAAAGAGGTTAGAACCTTGGTTGCCTCCGTTTCTATAGAAAATGAAGATTTTATAATTTTAATTCCACTAATCTAGGCAGTATATGAAATTTTACTAAACTAAATGTTAAAAATTAGAATGATTCATATACCATGAAAAGAGTTTACAATACATTAATTAAAATGTATAATGTGTTTTGATTTTTTACAAATGAAAGAGCATAAACTTTATATATAGAGCATTTACCGAAAAACTCAATATTTTTGAAGGGGTTAACCCACGGATTTTGGAAAATTTTCAAAAATTTAAAAATCTGGTTTTAATTTATAGTTTAATAGAGAACTAACATAAGATGATGGTTAAAGAGGTTAGAACCTTGGTTGCCTCCGTTTCTATAGAAAATGAAGATTTTATAATTTTAATTCCACTAATCTAGGCAGTATATGAAATTTTACTAAACTAAATGTTAAAAAATTAGAATGATTCCTATACCATGAAAAAGAGTTTACAATACATTAATTAAAATGTATAATGTGTTTTGATTTTTTTACAAATGAAAGAGCATAAACTTTATATATAGAGCATTTACCGAAAAACTCAATATTTTAGAAGGGGTTAACCCACAGATTTTGGAAAATTTTCAAAAATTTAAAAATCTGGTTTAAATTTATAGTTTAATAGAGAACTAACATAAGATGATGGTTAAAGAGGTTAGAACCTTGGTTGCCTCCGTTTCTATAGAAAATGAAGATTTTATAATTTTAATTCCACTAATCTTGGCAAGATATGAAATTTTACTAAACTAAATGTTAAAAAATTAGAATGATTCCTATACCATGAAAAAGAGTTTAGAATACATTAATTCAAATGTATAATGTGTTTTGATTTTTTTAAAAATGAAAGAGCATAAACTTTAGTATATAGAGCATTTACCAAAAAACTAAATATTTTAGAAGGGGTAAACCCACGGATTTTGGAAAATTTTCAAAAATTTAAAAATCTGGTTTTAATTTGTAGTTTAATAGAGAACTAACATAAGATGATGGTTAAATAGGTTAGAACCTTGGTTGCCTCCGTTTCTATAGAAAATGAAGATTTTATAATTTTAATTCCACTAATCTTGGCAGTATATGAAATTTTACTAAAGTAAATGTTAAAAAATTAGAATGATTCCTATACCATGAAAAAAAGTTTAGAATTATTGAAATGTATAATGTGTTTTGATTTTCTTAAAAATTGAAAGAGCATAAACTTTAGTATATAGAGCATTTACGGAAAACTCAATATTTTAGAAGGGGTTAACCCACGGATTTTGGAAAATTTTCAAAAATTTAAAAATCTGGTTTTAATGTATAGTTTCATAGAGAACTAACATAATATGATGGTCAAAGAGGTTTTAGAACCTTGGTTGCCTCGTTTCTATAGAAAATGAAGATTTTATAATTTTAATTCCACTAATCTAGGTAGTATATGAAATTTTACTAAACTTAATGTTAATAAATTAGAATGATTCCTATATACAATGAAACATATTTTAGAATACTTTAATTCAAATGTAGAATAGGTTTGATTTTTGTTTAAAAAATTAAAGATTATAAACTTAAATATATAGAGCATTTACCGAAAAACTCAATATTTTAGAAGAGGTTAAACACACTGATTTATGAAAATTTTCAAAAATTGAAAAATCTTGTTTTAATGTATAGTTTCATAGAGAAATAAAATAAGATGATGGTCAAAGAGGTTTAGTTAGAACCTTTGTTTCCTCCGTTTCTATAGAAAATGAATATTTTATAATTGTAATTCCACTAATCTAGGTAGTATATGAAATTTTAATAAAATGTTTAAAATTACAGTGATTCCTATATACCATGAAACACAGTTTAGAATACGTTAATTCAAATGTAGAATGTGTTTGATTTTTTTTTTTAAATAGAGCATATAAACTTCAATATAAAGAGCATTTACCGAAAAATTCAATATTTTAAAAGGAGGTTCCCACGGATTTTGGAAAATTTTCAAAATTTTCAAAATCTGGATTTAATATATAGTTTCATAGAGAACTGATGTAATATGATGAACAAAAGAGGTTTATAACCTTGGTTGCCTCCGTTTCTATAGAAAATGAAGATTTTATAATTTTAATTCCACTAATCTAGCAGTATATGAAATTTTACTAAACTAAATATTAAAAAATTAGAATTATTCCTATACCATGAAAAGAGTTTAGAATACATTAATTCAAATGTATAATTTTTTTGATTTTTTTTAAAAATGAAAGAGCATAAACTTTAGTATATAGAGCATTTACCGAAAAATTAAATATTTTAGAAGGGGTAAACCCACGGATTTTGGAAAATTTTCAAAAATTTAAAAATCTGGTTTTAATTTATAGTTTCATAGAAAACTAACATAAGATGATGGTCAAAGAGGTTAGAACCTTGGTTGCCTCCGTTTCTATAGAAAATGAAGATTTTATTATTTTAATTCCACTAATCTAGGCAGTATATGAAATTTTACAAAACTAAATGTTAAAAAATTAGAATGACTCCTATACCATGAAAAAGAGTTTACAATACATTAATTAAAATGTATAATGTGTTTTGATTTTTTTACAAATGAAAGAGCATAAACTTTATATATAGAGCATTTACCGAAAAACTCAATATTTTAGAAGGGGGTTAACCCACGGATTTTGGAAAATTTTCAAAAATTTAAAAATCTGGTTTTAATTTACAGTTTAATAGAGAACTAACATAAGATGATGGTTAAAGTGGTTAGAACCTTGGTTGCCTCCGTTTCTATAGAAAATGAAGATTTTATAATTTTAATTCCACTAATCTAGGCAGTATATGAAATTTTACTAAACTAAATGTTAAAAAATTAGAATGATTCTTATACCATGGAAAAGAGTTTACAATACATTAATTTAAATGTATAATTTGTTTTGATTTTTTTACAAATTAAAGAGCATAAACTTTAGTATATAGAGCATTTACCGAAAACTCAATATTTTAAAAGGGGTTAACCCACGGATTTTGGAAAATTTTCAAAAATTGAAAAATCTGGTTTTAATTTATAGTTTCATAGAGAACTAACATAAGATGATGGTCAAAGAGGTTAGAACCTTGGTTGCCTCCGTTTCTATAGAAAATGAAGATTTTATAATTTTAATTCCACTAATCTAGGCAGTATATGAAATTTTATTAAACTAAATGTTAAAAAATTAGAATGATTCCTATACCATGAAAAAGATTTTACAATACATTAATTTAAATGTATAATGTGTTTTGATTTTTTTACAAATGAAAGAGCATAAACTTTATATATAGAGCATTTACCGAAAAACTCAATATTTTAGAAGGGGTTAACCCACGGATTTTGGAAAATTTTCAAAAATTTAAAAATCTGGTTTTAATTTACTGTTTAATAGAGAACTAACATAAGATGATGGTTAAAGTGGTTAGAACCTTGGTTGCCTCCGTTTCTATAGAAAATGAAGATTTTATAATTTTAATTCCACTAATCTAGGCAGTATATGAAATTTTACTAAACTAAATGTTAAAAAATTAGAATGATTCCTATACCATGAAAAAGAGTTTACAATACATTAATTTAAATGTATAATGTGTTTTGATTTTTTTACAAATGAAAGAGCATAAACTTTATATATAGAGCATTTACCGAAAAACTCAATATTTTAAAACGGGTTAACCCACGGATTTATGAAAATTTTCAAAAATTTAAAAATTTGGTTTTAATGTATAGTTTAACATAATATGATGGTCAAAGAGGTTTAGAACCTTGGTTGCCTCCGTTTCTATAGAAAATGAAGATTTTATTATTTTAATTCCACTAATCTATGCAGTATATGAAATTTTACTAAACTAAATGTTAAAAAATTAGAATGATTCCTATACCATGAAAAAGAGTCTACAATACATTAATTTAAATGTATAATGTGTTTTTATTTTTATTTTTTTAAATGAAAGAGCATAAACTTTAGTATATAGAGCATTTACCGAAAACTCAATATTTTAAAAGGGTTGTTAACCCACGGATTTTGGAAAATTTCAAAAATTTAAATATCTGGTTTTAATGTATAGTTTAATATAGAACTAACATAAGATGATGGTTAAAGAGGTTTAGAACCTTGGTTGCCTCCGTTTCTATAGAAAATGAAGATTTTATCATTTTAATTCCACTAATCTAGGCAGTATATGAAATTTTACTAAACTAAATGTTAAAAAATTAGAATGATTCCTTTACCATGAAAAAGAGTTTAGAATTATTCAAATGTATAATGTGTTTTGATTTTTTAAAAAATTGAAAGAGCATAAACTTTAGTATATAGAGCATTTACCGAAAAACTCAATATTTTAGAAGGGGTTAACCCACGGATTTTGGAAAATTTTCAAAAATTTAAAAATCTGGTTTTAATGTATAGTTTCATAGAGAACTAACATAATATGATGGTCAAAGAGGTTTTTAGAACCTTCGTTGCCTCCGTTTCTAGAGAAAATGAAGATTTTATAATTGTAATTCTACTAATTTAGGCAGTATATGAAATTTTACTAAACTTAATGTTAATAAATTAGAATGATTCCTATATACAATGAAAAATATTTTAGAATACTTTAATTCAAATGTAGAATAGGTTTGATTTTTGTTTTTAAAATTAAAGATTATAAACTTAAATATATAGAGCATTTACCGAAAAACTCAATATTTTAGAAGGGGTTAACCCACGGATTTTGGAAAAGTTTCAAAAAAATAAAAATCTGGTTTTAATGTATAGTTTCATAGAGAACTAACATAAGATGATGGTCAAAGAGGTTTAGAACCTTGGTTGCCTCCGTTTCTATAGAAAATGAAGATTTTATCATTTTAATTCCACTAATCTATGCAGTATATGAAATTTTAGTAAACTAAATGTTAAAAAATTAGAATGATTCCTATACCATGAAAAATAGTTTACAATACATTAATTTAAATTTATAATGTGTTTTGATTTTTTAAAAAAATGAAAGAGCATAGACTTTAGTATATAGAGCATTTACCGAAAACTAAATATTTTAAAAGGGGTTAACCCACGGATTTTGGAAAATTTTCAAAAATTTAAATATCTGGTTTTAATGTATAGTTTAATAGATAACTAACATAAGATGATGGTTAAAGAGGTTTAGTACCTTGGTTGCCTCCATTTCTATAGAAAATGAAGATTTTATCATTTTAATTCCACTAATCTAGGCAGTAGATGAAATTTTACTAAAGTAAATGTTAAAAAATTAGAATGATTCCTATACCATGAAAAAAGTTTAGAATTATTCAAATGTATAATGTGTTTTGATTTTTTAAAAAATTGAAAGAGCATAAACTTTAGTATATAGAGCATTTACGGAAAACTCAATATTTTAGAAGGGGTTAACCCACGGATTTTGGAAAATTTACAAAAATTTAAAAATCTGGTTTTAATGTATAGTTTCATAGAGAACTAACATAATATGATGGTCAAAGAGGTTTTTAGAACCTTCGTTGCCTCCGTTTCTAGAGAAAATGAAGATTTTATAATTGTAATTCTACTAATCTAGGCAGTATATGAAATTTTACTAAACTTAATGTTAATAAATTAGAATGATTCCTATATACAAGTAAACATATTTTAGAATACTTTAATTCAAATGCAGAATAGGTTTGATTTTTGTTTAAAAAATTAAAGATTATAAACTTAAATATATAGAGCATTTACCGAAAAACTCAATATTTTATAAGAGGTTAAACACACTGATTTATGAAAATTTTCAAAAATTGAAAAATCATGTTTTAATGTATAGTTTCATAGAGAAATAAAATAAGATGATGGTCAAAGAGGTTTAGTTAGAACCTTTGTTTCCTCCGTTTCTATAGAAAATGAATATTTTATAATTGTAATTCCACTAATCTAGGCAGTATATGAAATTTTACTAAAGTAAATGTTAAAAATTAGAATGATTCCTATATACAATGAAAAATATTTTAGAATACTTTAATTCAAATGTAGAATAGGTTTGATTTTTGTTTAAAATTAAAGATTATAAACTTCAATATATAGAGCATTTACCGAAAAACTCAATATTTTAAAAGGAGGTTGGTTAACCCACAGTTTTGGAAAATTTTCAAAAATTTAAAAATCTGGTTTTAATTTATAGTTTCATAGAGAACTAACATAATATGATGGTCAAAGAGGTTTAGAACCTTGGTTGCCTACGTTTCTATAAAATGAAGATTTTATAATTTTAATTCCACTAATCTAGGCAGTATATGAAATTTTACTAAACTAAATGTTAAAAAATTAGAATGATTCCTATACCATGAAAAAGAGTTTAGAATACATTAATTCAAATGTATAATGTGTTTTGATTTTTAAAAAATGAAAGAGCATAAACTTTAGTATATAGAGCATTTACCTAAAACTAAATATTTTAGAAGGGTTAACCCAGTTTTGGAAAATTTTCAAAATTTTCAAAATCTGGTTTGAATATATAGTTTCATAGAGAACTGATGTAATATGATGATCAAAGAGGTTTAGAACCTTGGTTGCCTCCGTTTCTATAGAAAATGAAGATTTTATAATTTTAATTCCACTAATCTAGCAGTATATGAAATTTTACTCAACTAAATATTAAAAAATTAGAATGATTCCTATACCATGAAAAAGAGTTTAGAATACATTAATTCAAATGTATAATGTGTTTTGATTTTTTAAAAAAATGAAAGAGCATAAACTTTAGTATATAGAGCATTTACCGAAAAACTAAATATTTTAGAAGGGGTAAACCCACGGATTTTGGAAAATTTTCAAAAATTTAAAAATCTGGTTTTAATTTATAGTTTCATAGAAAACTAACATAAGATGATGGTCAAAGAGGTTAGAACCTTGGTTGCCTCCGTTTCTATAGAAAATGAAGATTTTATTATTTTAATTCCACTAATCTAGGCAGTATATGAAATTTTACAAAACTAAATGTTAAAAAATTAGAATGATTCCTATACCATGAAAAAGAGTTTAAAATACATTAATTAAAATGTATAATGTGTTTTGATTTTTTTACAAATTAAAGAGCATAAACTTTAGTATATAGAGCATTTACCGAAAACTCAATATTTTAAAAGGGGTTAACCCACGTATTTTGGAAAATTTTCAAAAATTGAAAAATCTGGTTTTAATTTATAGTTTCATAGAGAACTAACATAAGATGATGGTCAAAGAGGTTAGAACCTTGGTTGCCTCCGTTTCTATAGAAAATGAAGATTTTATAATTTTAATTCCACTAATCTAGCAAAGATATGAAATTTTATTAAACTAAATGTTAAAAAATTAGAATGATTCCTATACCATGAAAAAGATTTTACAATACATTAATTTAAATGTATAATGTGTTTTGATTTTTTTACAAATGAAAGAGCATAAACTTTATATATAGAGCATTTACCAAAACTCAATATTTTAGAAGGGTTAACCCACGATTTTGGAAAATTTTCAAAATTTAAAAATCTGGTTTTAATGTATAGTTTCATAGAGAACTAACATAATATGATGGTCAAGAGGTTTAGAACCTTGGTTGCCTCCGTTTATAGAAAATGAAGATTTTATAATTTTAATTCCACTAATCTAGTAAAGATATGAAATTTTACTAAACTAAATGTTAAAAAATTAGAATGATTCCTATACCATGAAAAGAGTTTACAATACATTAATTTAAATGTATAATGTGTTTTGATTTTTTACAAATGAAAGAGCATAAACTTTATATATAGAGCATTTAGAAAAACTCAATATTTTAAAGGGGTTAACCCATTATTTTGGAAAATTTTCAAAAATTGAAAAATCTGGTTTTAATTTATAGTTTCATAGAGAACTAACATAAGATGATGGTCAAAGAGGTTAGAACCTTGGTTGCCTCCGTTTCTATAGAAAATGAAGATTTTATAATTTTAATTCCACTAATCTAGGCGATATGAAATTTTATTAAACTAAATGTTAAAAAATTAGAATGATTCCTATACCATGAAAAAGATTTTACAATACATTAATTTAAATGTATAATGTGTTTTGATTTTTTACAAATGAAAGAGCATAAACTTTATATATAGAGCATTTAGAAAAACTCAATATTTTAGAAGGGTTAACCCACAGTTTTGGAAAATTTTCAAAAATTTAAAAATCTGGTTTTAATGTATAGTTTCATAGAGAACTAACATAATATGATGGTCAAGAGGTTTAGAACCTTGGTTGCCTCCGTTTATAGAAAATGAAGATTTTATAATTTTAATTCCACTAATCTAGGCAGTATATGAAATTTTATTAAACTAAATGTTAAAAAATTAGAATGATTCCTATACCATGAAAAAGATTTTACAATACATTAATTTAAATGTATAATGTGTTTTGATTTTTTTACAAATGAAAGAGCATAAACTTTATATATAGAGCATTTACCGAAAAACTCAATATTTTAGAAGGGGTTAACCCACGGATTTTGGAAAATTTTCAAAAATTTAAAAATCTGGTTTTAATGTATAGTTTCATAGAGAACTAACATAATATGATGGTCAAGAGGTTTAGAACCTTGGTTGCCTCCGTTTTTATAGAAAATGAAGATTTTATAATTTTAATTCCACTAATCTAGGCAGTATATGAAATTTTACTAAACTAAATGTTAAAAAATTAGAATGATTCCTATACGCTGAAAAAGAGTTTACAATACATTAATTTAAATGTATAATGTGTTTTGATTTTTTTACAAATGAAAGAGCATAAACTTTATATATAGAGCATTTACCGAAAAACTCAATATTTTAGAAGGGGTTAACCCACGTATTTTGGAAAATTTTCAAAAATTGAAAAATCTGGTTTTAATTTATAGTTTCATAGAGAACTAACATAAGATGATGGTCAAAGAGGTTAGAACCTTGGTTGCCTCCGTTTATAGAAAATGAAGATTTTATAATTTTAATTCCACTAATCTAGTAAAGATATGAAATTTTATTAAACTAAATGTTAAAAAATTAGAATGATTCCTATACCATGAAAAAGATTTTACAATACATTAATTTAAATGTATAATGTGTTTTGATTTTTTTACAAATGAAAGAGCATAAACTTTATATATAGAGCATTTACCGAAAAACTCAATATTTTAGAAGGGGTTAACCCACGTATTTTGGAAAATTTTCAAAAATTTTAAAATCTGGTTTTAATGTATAGTTTCATAGAGAACTAACATAATATGATGGTCAAGAGGTTTAGAACCTTGGTTGCCTCCGTTTTTATAGAAAATGAAGATTTTATAATTTTAATTCCACTAATCTAGGCAGTATATGAAATTTTACTAAACTAAATGTTAAAAAATTAGAATGATTCCTATACCATGAAAAGAGTTTACAATACATTAATTTAAATGTATAATGTGTTTTGATTTTTTACAAATGAAAGAGCATAAACTTTATATATAGAGCATTTACCGAAAAACTCAATATTTTAGAAGGGGTTAACCCACGTATTTTGGAAAATTTTCAAAAAATTTAAAATCTGGTTTTAATGTATAGTTTCATAGAGAACTAACATAAGATGATGGTCAAATAGGTTTAGAACCTTGGTTGCCTCCTTTCTATAGAAAATGAAGATTTGAGTTTTTGGCTAAGTTCTCAATATTTTGAAGTTTATACTCTTAAATGTTGTATAAAAATTTGAAACCAAATACGACATTTATATTAATGTATGCTAAAATTTCTTTTGAAGTTTATACTTTAACAATTAATGTATGCAATGTTTTAACAACTATGAATTTAAACAAGATTATCATATTTTTGAATTTTTCTCAAAATTTGTATGCTCTATATGTTGAAGTTTAAACTCTTAAGTTTTGTATAAAGTTTTGAAACCAAATAAGACTTTTATATTAATTTATGCTAAACTTTCTTTCATGGTACAAGGACATTATTTCTAATTTTCTAACAATAAAATTAATAAAACTTCATATAACGTCTAAATAGTGGACTAACCACTATGAAATCTATATTCTCTTGAGAAACGGAGATAACAAAGGTTTCAAACCTCGTTGACCATCATTAAATGTTCTATATAATGAATCTTATATACTTTTCAGTGTTGTTTAAAATTTTCTAAACACTTTCTACATTTATATTAATATATGCTAAGCTCTCTTTCATGCTAGGGTGACATCGTTTTAATTTTTTAACAATTAAATTAGTAAAACTGTATATACTGTCTAAATATCTATTCTCTAGAGAAACGGTGATAATAAAAGTTTCAAACCTCTTTGACCATATATTCGCGCGATGATAAATTATACTACTTTGCTATTTAAATCCGAAAACAAAAAATGGAAAAAATCGTAATGCATGCAGTGGTTAAAATTGTTTTTATTACTACGTAGTACGTACGTTGATGTCGATATATACTTTTGTAGGCACGAGTCAGTAAATACACATGATGTAAACTACTATACTGTACTTTCTGACCACAAATCTATAGATTATGTGAATATATACTCTGTCATCCACGTGGCCCATGTTCACCTTCGTCAACACTTCACCAACCATTGTTAATTATGCCTTGAAAAAGACTAAACCACTCTCCTTTTTCTTTGTTTAACACAAACCTTTTCTTTACTCGAAATAAATACTTAAATCGAACATTTACTGTCAACTTATAGAGGTGTGATGATCATACAGTAATAATTACTGGAACTTGCTACATTTTCAAATATTTGATAAGTTAGCTCCATTTATTCCACTACCCCATTTCTCATGAGGGATGCATTATTTGTTTCTTTTTTTTTGTAAAATGATGCATTATTTATTTCAAAAAGATACAAACGGAAGCATAAAGCAAAAGCTAAAGAACAACTAGAAACAAATAAACAAAGCATATTCTGCAACTTTAGTTACAAAAGAAGAACATTTATTTAACTAACCAAATCATCATTTGTTCACGAAATTGATATGATCATCATCGTAAAAAGCTATCATAAACAATTACTTTATTTGATTAATTATCTCTCTAATGATATCAATTAACTCAACACTTAACAGACAAGCAGTACCCCAAGAAAAGGAGATAAAGAGACACTTCACCTCTCTCTCTTATTCTCTCCTCTGCAACAACACCATCAATGAGTTCTACAGTAAATCCAAATAATCCATGGGCTACATACGATTCATACAGAGACTGCTCACAAGGAGTATGCAGCGTCTACTGTCCTCAGTGGTGCTACGTCATCTTCCCACCTCCTCCTCCTTCCTTCTTCCTCGACGACGAAGATGACTCCTCCTCCTCCGACTTCTCCCCTCTCCTCATCGCCCTCATCGGAATCCTCGCCAGCGCCTTCATCCTCCTCAGCTACTACACTCTGATCTCCAAGTACTGCCACC
>CM028690.1:57947011-57999684 GCA_016771965.1 Brassica carinata | reverse complement strand
GATTCATGAATGCATGCGTGTATATGTATATACTGACGGAGGCGTTGGAGTCATCGGAGTCAAGAGTGGCACGATCGAGAATATCTTCAACGAGAGAGAGAAGGCCACGCACTTGGACTTCGCGAGCATCAGGGGAGTGTGTTTGTTGGATCAGCTTCAGCATCATGCTTTCGTCCGATGACATCGTTAGTCCTGCGGTCGTCGCTGATACCATCTCTGTCGTCGGAGTTTTACCAGCTCTACTGCTGTGGCCCGCCAGTTGCTGAGCGTGCTGGGACTTGATCAGTGACTCCATTCTTGTGAAGAGAGTTGAGAAGAAGAGGGGGTTTTGACCTGTTGTGTGTGTCCTGTGAGTCTAGCCATTAAATACTCGATTTTCCTACCTTACTTACCATTGTAAATTGGGTATCAACTTCTTTGCTTCTGAAACAATTTAATGAAATCTACAAGAATATATACCTTTTTGGTTGCTTATTGTAGAAGAATGGTTTTACAATTGTAGCTACCTTCTACGCTAGTACTATGAAATACTCCCTCCATTAAAATCGTACGTTGTTTTTTAAACAAAAAAAAAAACTCATAAAATATATTTTTATATTCTTATTATTTTGTAATAATAAATTGTAATTTTTAAGAAAACTAATTAAATTTATTAGATTATTCTTGATTTAATTTTATTAAAAATCGATAATCGGATAAAATTGATATATCCATGGTGATCTTTTATATGTGTTTTTAATATATGTGCAAACAACAAAACCTAAACCAACACAATGATAACTAGTAACTACCATTGAGATTTTGAAGTTTTATGATACTAAGAGATATCAATCGATAAAAAACATGGATCACGTTTTTTTTTTTTTTTTTTGAGTTTTTGAAGTTTATGATATCAAGAGAAATCGATCGATAAAAAAAAAACTAGATCACGTTCTGTTTGCTACTTTGCTTTGATTCTAATGTTACTTTCCCTCATGCCATATAATTTTATGGATTCTGTCATTTACTTTTAGTTACTTTATATCTATATATATATATCACACATGTCTCACTAAATATAATCAAGAGTAAACAAAAAGGTCTGAAGTTTGATTCTTTGCTCTGATTTGGGTAAAACTATGGAGGAGTATATAGGATAAGGCTAAGAAAAGAAGCAAAGCCAGAGTAGGCAATTAAGGATATACGAATCAAATGCTTGTCTTCTCTTTTGTTTTTGCAATCCTTTTTCTAATAGTGATTTTTGATTTTTATTTATTTATAATATCTGAAATTTAATGTACATGACTTGTTGCCGTTCTTTTGTATGAGTCTGCAGCTTTGAACTCTTTTGTATGCTTGCTTCAGTTGTTAATGTTAGTCTACAGATGACAAAAAAAAACTTGTTCTGTTCTTTAATTTTTAGCACAAACTTTTGTAGTCTGGACTCTAAATTTGAATTACAATTTCTATATACGTAACGAATGAGTGTTTTTTTTTTTGTTTTCAATATCTTCTCCTAATCTGAATCTACATTATTAATGGATGAGGAAATTAAGGGAGATTATGTGGAAAAGTATTACATATATAGACAACGGGCCCAGACAAAGGCCCAAAATAGGTAAGTCGAATTTGGTGACATAGCTAGCCAAATCAATTCTCTTAAGCCTTTCCATATATCACAACTCGGGATGTTACAATTCACCCCCTCTCAAAGAACGAAACGTCCTCGTTGCGCCCCACGACAGGTCTCAAGACGCCTCTCGGGTCAGAACCGAGACGGCTAACCAGCTCTGATACCAAATTGTAATACCCCGATTTCCAAAATAAAATAATAAATAATATCTCATAAAATTTCTATTTATTATTTTCAAAAGTAAAACACAACGCCATAACTCCAATAAATAGTCATAAGTCGAATAAAATAAATAAATCTGAAAATGTCGATAAAAGCATAAAACCGTAAGTCTGTAAAGAAATAAATAAACTCCCAAAAGCACCAGTCCAACTGATATCAATCCTGCTTGTCAGTCTCACCTGAAAGGGGAAATAAAGGAGGGGTGAGTAACAGAGGAGTCACTCAGTGAGGTATGGGATGCTAAACCGCAAACCACATACTCAGTACATAGCACTACGACCATGTAGGCCTAGCTCTAGCACGAAACAAACACAGTGTCTAATACACCACATAAGACAATCAATGCGCTGATAGTACAAGCTACTCTAAGCACCCCGCATTTCCTCATAAGGATATATGTATATCTCTAGGCGTACAGTAGTCCATCTCTGCACTCCCGCAATCTGCGCGTCGGCGACTGATACAAACGTCTTTGTACCTCCGCAATCTCACTGCTCGTCGGCGGCTTACACAAACGTCTTTGTGCACCCGCAATCACACTGCTCGTCGGCGGCTTACACAAACGTCTTTGTGCACCCGCAATTCACACAAAGAGACTTATATTTATATACATATATATTAGCATTTTTAACATCACTCATTTCAATCATCAGTTGAATCCTCTATTTTCCTATTTCCGGTTTAACAATCAATAATAAAAATAAACAAACAAAACTTTCAATCATTCACAGAGATGGATCATGTTTCAAAACTAAACTTTCCATAATAGTAGTACTAAACTAGCTCGGGATTTAAACGGAATAGCCCTCACCTTTTCTATAAAGGAAGCCGGAAACGGATAAGAAAACAATGAGATAACTTGATCTCCAAGAAACTAGGATTCTCCATAGATCTTGAGTTCATCCCATGAACATGAATATAGATCGCATTGGAAATGACGAGTTGTGGTGAGTGCGACATGGATCTCCGGTGACATTCAACTCACGGCTGAACAGCTCAAGCCCGCGGTGTAATACGGTGGCTCCGGCTTCATGAGTCTTCTCTCCCGCTTGGCTTGATCACACATACACATGCAACACATGACCATGATGAACAAAGTAAATGGTGATGAGATAACGATGGTGAAACTCGACTTCCATGGCGACAACCAAAAGGAGAAGAAGAGAGATGACAGTGGCGGCTAGGTAAAATGAAGAAGAAGACACATGTATATAATTATATATACACGTGAGTTTCAAGTGATGCAAAGATTTGGTCTTTGGTTTAAATAAAAAAAAAAGAATTAAACCATGATTAGTTTACGGATGATTTGGTTCAGTCCAAATTAGTTAAGGAGAAAATCAAACCAACTGGTTAAGAGAACCGGGTCGTTACAATTCTCCCCTACTAATCAGAATTGGCCCCAATTCTGATTTAAACCCGAAGAACTTCAACGACTATGAAGGAAAGAAGAACACAAGATAAAACATACAATGTAAACGAAATGAAACTTGGTTTCTTCTGCAAAATAAAAGAGTAAATAACTAACGAGTGATACTGTACTGAATGGTGTCAGTTTTTTTAAACTCCCAATCCAAACACTTTGAAAATCGAAGAAATCCAAGTCCCATAAATCGCCGTCTCGGGTCGGAGCCGGGACGGAATCCCGCTCTGATACCACTTGTAACGCCCCGACCCGTCCATGGCTAATGGGCCACCCACGCTCGTTCTCTCGGCCCGTGGGCCCCATCCCATCCGACGGTCGGTCGTTAAATTTCCGAAGGCTCGAAATCATTGTTTACTGACCCTGCAATCACCACATGACCTTTCCCCGTGCTTTGGCCTCACTCGCACGATATCGTGAATCACTTCCCGATAGGTCACCCATCCTTCCACTACTCCAGCTCAAGCACGCTTAACTCTAGAGTTCTTCGGGATGTGCTCCTAAAAGGTAAGTCGACTTTGGTGACATAGGTAGCCAAATCAATTCTCTTAATCCTTTCCATATATCACAACTCGATGTTACAATTCACCCCTCTCAAAGAACTAACGCCCTCGTTACCTACCTATTGTCTCAAGACGCTTCGGTCAGAACCAGACGGCTAACCAGCTCGATACCAAATTGTAATACCCCGATTTCCAAAATAAAATAATAAATAATATCTCATAAAATTTCTATTTATTATTTTCAAAAGTAAAACACAACGCCATAACTCCAATAAATAGTCATAAGTCGAATAAAATAAATAAATCTGAAAATGTCGATAAAAGCATAAAACCGTAAGTCTGTAAAGAAATAAATAAACTCCCAAAAGCACCAGTCCAACTGCTATCAATCCTGCTTGTCAGTCTCACCTGAAAGGGGAAATAAAGGAGGGGTGAGTAACAGAGGAGTCACTCAGTGAGGTATGGGATGCTAAACCGCAAACCACATACTCAGTACATAGCACTACGACCATGTAGGCCTAGCTCTAGCACTAAACAAACACGTTGTCTAATACACCACATAAGACAATCAATGCTGATAGTACAAGCTACTCTAAGCACCCGCATTTCCTCATAAGGATATATGTATATCTCTAGGCGTACAGTAGTCCATCTCTGCACTCCCGCAATCTGCGCGTCGGCGACTGATACAAACGTCTTTGTACCTCCGCAATCTCACTGCTCGTCGGCGGCTTACACAAACGTCTTTGTGCACCCGCAATCACACTGCTCGTCGGCGGCTTACACAAACGTCTTTGTGCACCCGCAATCCACACAAACAGACTTATATTTATATACATATATATTAGCATTTTTAACATCACTCATTTCAATCATCAGTTGAATCCTCTATTTTCCTATTTCGGTTTAACAATCAATAATAAAAATAAACAAACAAAACTTTCAATCATTCACAGAGATGGATCATGTTTGAAACTAAACTTTCCATAATAGTAGTACTAAACTAGCTCGATTTAAACGGAATAGCCCTCACCTTTTCTATAAAGGAAGCGGAAACGGATAAGAAAACAATGAGATAACTTGATCTCCAAGAAACTAGGATTCTCCATAGATCTTGAGTTCATCCCATGAACATGAATATAGATCGCATTGGAAATGACGAGTTGTGGTGAGTGCGACATGGATCTCCGGTGACATTCAACTCACGGCTGAACAGCTCAAGCCCGCGGTGTAATACGGTGGCTCCGGCTTCATGAGTCTTCTCCCGCTTGGCTTGATCACACATACACATGCAACACATGACCATGATGAACAAAGTAAATGGTGATGAGATAACGATGGTGAAACTCGACTTCCATGGCGACAACCAAAAGGAGAAGAAGAGAGATGACAGTGGCGGCTAGGTAAAATGAAGAAGAAGACACATGTATATAATTATATATACACGTGAGTTTCAAGTGATGCAAAGATTTGGTCTTTGGTTTAAATAAAAAAAAAAGAATTAAACCATGATTAGTTTACGGATGATTTGGTTCAGTCCAAATTAGTTAAGGAGAAAATCAAACCAACTGGTTAAGAGAACCGGTCGCTACAATTCTCCCTACTAATCAGAATTCGCCCCAATTCTAGATCTAAACCCGAAGAACTTCAACGACTATGAAGGAAAGAAGAACACAAGATAAAACATACAATGTAAACGAAATGAAACTTGGTTTTCTTCTGCAAAAATAAAAGAGTAAATAACTAACGAGTGATACTGTACTGAATGGTGTCAGTTTTTTTTTTTTTAAACTCCCAATCCAAACACTTTGAAAATCGAGGAAATCCAAGTCCCATAAATCGCCGCCTCGATCGAGCCAGACGGAACCCCGCTCTGATACCACTTGTAACGCCCGACCGCCCATGGCTAATGGGCCACCCACGCCGTTTCTCGCCCGTGGCCCCATCCCATCCGGACGGTCGGTCGTTAAATTCCGGCTCGAAATCATTGTTTACTGACCCTGCAATCACCACATGACCTTTCCCCGTGCTTTGGCCTCACTCGCACGATATCGCGAATCACTTCCCGATAGGTCACCCATCCTTCCACTACTCCAGCTCAATCACGCTTAACTCTAGAGTTCTTCAGATGTGCTCCTAAAGGTAAGTCGACTTTGGTGACATAGGTAGCCAAATCAATTCTCTTAAGCCTTTCCATATATCACAACTCGATGTTACAATTCACCCTTCAAAGAACGCAACGCCCTCGCTATACTTCACGACAGTCTCAAGACGCCTCTCGGGTCAGAACCGAGACGGCTAACCAGCTCTGATACCAAATTGTAATACCCCGATTTCCAAAATAAAATAATAAATAATATCTCATAAAATTTCTATTTATTATTTTCAAAAGTAAAACACAACGCAATAACTCCAATAAATAGTCATAAGTCGAATAAAATAAATAAATCTGAAAATGTCGATAAAAGCATAAAACCGTAAGTCTGTAAAGAAATAAATAAACTCCCAAAAGCACCAGTCCAACTGCTATCAATCCTGCTTGTCAGTCTCACCTGAAAGGGGAAATAAAGGAGGGGTGAGTAACAGAGGAGTCACTCAGTGAGGTATGGGATGCTAAACCGCAAACCACATACTCAGTACATAGCACTACGACCATGTAGGCCTAGCTCTAGCACGAAACAAACACAGTGTCTAATACACCACATAAGACAATCAATGCGCTGATAGTACAAGCTACTCTAAGCACCCCGCATTTCCTCATAAGGATATATGTATATCTCTAGCGCATAAGAGTCCATCTCTGCACTCCCGCAATCTGCGCTGCCGGGCGACTGATACAAACGCCTTTGTACCTCCGCAATCTCACTGCTCGTCGGCTTACACAAACGCTTTGTACCTCCGCAATCTCACTGCTCGTCGGCTTACACAAACGTCTTTGTGCACCCGCAATCCACACAAACAGACTTATATTTATATACATATATATTAGCATTTTTAACATCACTCATTTCAATCATCAGTTGAATCCTCTATTTTCCTATTTCCGGTTTAACAATCAATAATAAAAATAAACAAACAAAACTTTCAATCATTAACAGAGATGGATCATGTTTCGAAACTAAACTTTCCATAATAGTAGTACTAAACTAGCTCGGGATTTAAACGGAATAGCCCTCACCTTTTCTATAAAGGAAGCCGAAACGGATAAGAAAACAATGAGATAACTTGATCTCCAAGAAACTAGGATTCTCCATAGATCTTGAGTTCATCCCATGAACATGAATATAGATCGCATTGGAAATGACGAGTTGTGGTGAGTGCGACATGGATCTCCGGTGACATTCAACTCACGGCTGAACAGCTCAAGCCCGCGGTGTAATACGGTGGCTCCGGCTTCATGAGTCTTCTCTCCCGCTTGGCTTGATCACACATACACATGCAACACATGACCATGATGAACAAAGTAAATGGTGATGAGATAACGATGGTGAAACTCGACTTCCATGGCGACAACCAAAAGGAGAAGAAGAGAGATGACAGTGGCGGCTAGGTAAAATGAAGAAGAAGACACATGTATATAATTATATATACACGTGAGTTTCAAGTGATGCAAAGATTTGGTCTTTGGTTTAAATAAAAAAAGAATTAAACCATGATTAGTTTACGGATGATTTGGTTCAGTCCAAATTAGTTAAGGAGAAAATCAAACCAACTGGTTAAGAGAACCGGTCGCTACAATTCTCCCTACTAATCAGAATTCGCCCAATTCTAGACGAAACCCGAAGAACTTCAACGACTATGAAGGAAAGAAGAACACAAGATAAAACATACAATGTAAACGAAATGAAACTTGGTTTTCTTCTGCAAAAATAAAAGAGTAAATAACTAACGAAAGTGATACTGTACTGAATGGTGTCAGTTTTTTTTAAACTCCCAATCCAAACACTTTGAAAATCGAGGAAATCCAAGTCCCATAAATCGCCGCTCGGTCGGAGCCGGATGGAACCCCGCCTGATACCACTTGTAACGCCCGACCGCCCATGGCTAATGGGCCACAAACGCCTTTGTGCACCCGCAATCACACTGCTCGTCGGCGGCTTACACAAACGTCTTTGTGCACCCGCAATCACACTGCTCGTCGGCGGCTTACACAAACGTCTTTGTGCACCCGCAATCACACTGCTCGTCGGCTTACACAAACGCCTTTGTGCACCCGCAATCACACTGCTCGTCGGCGGCTTACACAAACGCCTTTGTGCACCCGCAATCACACTGCTCGTCGGCTTACACAAACGCCTTTGTGCACCCGCAATCACACTGCTCGTCGGCTTACACAAACGTCTTTGTGCACCCGCAATCACACTGCTCGTCGGCTTACACAAACGCCTTTGTGCACCCGCAATCACACTGCTCGTCGGCGGCTTACACAAACGCCTTTGTGCACCCGCAATCACACTGCTCGTCGGCGGCTTACACAAACGTCTTTGTGCACCCGCAATCACACTGCTCGTCGGCTTACACAAACGCCTTTGTGCACCCGCAATCACACTGCTCGTCGGCGGCTTACACAAACGTCTTTGTGCACCCGCAATCACACTGCTCGTCGGCGGCTTACACAAACGCCTTTGTGCACCCGCAATCACACTGCTCGTCGGCTTACACAAACGCCTTTGTACCTCCGCAATCTCACTGCTCGTCGGCTTACACAAACGCCTTTGTACCTCCGCAATCTCACTGCTCGTCGGCGGCTTACACAAACGCCTTTGTACCTCCGCAATCTCACTGCTCGTCGGCTTACACAAACGTCTTTGTACCTCCGCAATCTCACTGCTCGTCGGCGGCTTACACAAACGCCTTTGTACCTCCGCAATCTCACTGCTCGTCGGCTTACACAAACGCCTTTGTGCACCCGCAATCACACTGCTCGTCGGCGGCTTACACAAACGCCTTTGTGCACCCGCAATCACACTGCTCGTCGGCGGCTTACACAAACGTCTTTGTGCACCCGCAATCACACTGCTCGTCGGCTTACACAAACGTCTTTGTGCACCCGCAATCACACTGCTCGTCGGCGGCTTACACAAACGTCTTTGTACCTCCGCAATCTCACTGCTCGTCGGCTTACACAAACGCCTTTGTACCTCCGCAATCTCACTGCTCGTCGGCGGCTTACACAAACGTCTTTGTACCTCCGCAATCTCACTGCTCGTCGGCTTACACAAACGTCTTTGTGCACCCGCAATCACACTGCTCGTCGGCGGCTTACACAAACGCCTTTGTACCTCCGCAATCTCACTGCTCGTCGGCGGCTTACACAAACGTCTTTGTGCACCCGCAATCACACTGCTCGTCGGCTTACACAAACGCCTTTGTGCACCCGCAATCACACTGCTCGTCGGCTTACACAAACGTCTTTGTGCACCCGCAATCACACTGCTCGTCGGCGGCTTACACAAACGCCTTTGTACCTCCGCAATCTCACTGCTCGTCGGCTTACACAAACGCCTTTGTGCACCCGCAATCACACTGCTCGTCGGCGGCTTACACAAACGTCTTTGTGCACCCGCAATCACACTGCTCGTCGGCGGCTTACACAAACGCCTTTGTACCTCCGCAATCTCACTGCTCGTCGGCGGCTTACACAAACGCCTTTGTACCTCCGCAATCTCACTGCTCGTCGGCGGCTTACACAAACGCCTTTGTACCTCCGCAATCTCACTGCTCGTCGGCGGCTTACACAAACGCCTTTGTACCTCCGCAATCTCACTGCTCGTCGGCTTACACAAACGCCTTTGTGCACCCGCAATCACACTGCTCGTCGGCTTACACAAACGCCTTTGTGCACCCGCAATCACACTGCTCGTCGGCTTACACAAACGTCTTTGTGCACCCGCAATCACACTGCTCGTCGGCGGCTTACACAAACGTCTTTGTGCACCCGCAATCACACTGCTCGTCGGCGGCTTACACAAACGCCTTTGTGCACCCGCAATCACACTGCTCGTCGGCGGCTTACACAAACGCCTTTGTACCTCCGCAATCTCACTGCTCGTCGGCTTACACAAACGCCTTTGTGCACCCGCAATCACACTGCTCGTCGGCTTACACAAACGTCTTTGTGCACCCGCAATCACACTGCTCGTCGGCTTACACAAACGCCTTTGTGCACCCGCAATCACACTGCTCGTCGGCGGCTTACACAAACGTCTTTGTACCTCCGCAATCTCACTGCTCGTCGGCGGCTTACACAAACGTCTTTGTACCTCCGCAATCTCACTGCTCGTCGGCGGCTTACACAAACGCCTTTGTACCTCCGCAATCTCACTGCTCGTCGGCGGCTTACACAAACGCCTTTGTGCACCGCAATCACACTGCTCGTCGGCTTACACAAACGCCTTTGTGCACCCGCGAATCACACTGCTCGTCGGCGGCTTACACAAACGTCTTTGTGCACCCGCAATCCACACAAACAGACTTATATTTATATACATATATATTAGCATTTTAACATCACTCATTTCAATCATCAGTTGAATCCTCTATTTTCCTATTTCGGTTTAACAATCAATAATAAAAATAAACAAACAAAACTTTCAATCATTCACAGAGATGGATCATGTTTCAAACTAAACTTTCCATAATAGTAGTACTAAACTAGCTCGATTTAAACGGAATAGCCCTCACCTTTTCTATAAAGGAAGCCGGAAACGGATAAGAAAACAATGAGATAACTTGATCTCCAAGAAACTAGGATTCTCCATAGATCTTGAGTTCATCCCATGAACATGAATATAGATCGCATTGGAAATGACGAGTTGTGGTGAGTGCGACATGGATCTCCGGTGACATTCAACTCACGGCTGAACAGCTCAAGCCCGCGGTGTAATACGGTGGCTCCGGCTTCATGAGTCTTCTCTCCCGCTTGGCTTGATCACACATACACATGCAACACATGACCATGATGAACAAAGTAAATGGTGATGAGATAACGATGGTGAAACTCGACTTCCATGGCGACAACCAAAAGGAGAAGAAGAGAGATGACAGTGGCGGCTAGGTAAAATGAAGAAGAAGACACATGTATATAATTATATATACACGTGAGTTTCAAGTGATGCAAAGATTTGGTCTTTGGTTTAAATAAAAAAAAAAGAATTAAACCATGATTAGTTTACGGATGATTTGGTTCAGTCCAAATTAGTTAAGGAGAAAATCAAACCAACTGGTTAAGAGAACCGGGTCGTTACAATTCTCCCCTACTAATCAGAATTCGTCCCGAATTCTAGACGAAACCCGAAAGAACTTCAACGACTATGAAGGAAAGAAGAACACAAGATAAAACATACAATGTAAACGAAATGAAACTTGGTTTTCTTCTGCAAAAATAAAAGAGTAAATAACTAACGAGTGATACTGTACTGAATGGTGTCAGTTTTTTTTTTTTAAACTCCCAATCCAAACACTTTGAAAATCGAGGAAATCCAAGTCCCATAAATCGCCGTCTCGGGTCGGAGCCGGGATGGAACCCCGCTCTGATACCACTTGTAACGCCCCGACCCGTCCATGGCTAATGGGCCACAAACGCCTTTGTGCACCCGCAATCACACTGCTCGTCGGCGGCTTACACAAACGTCTTTGTGCACCCGCAATCACACTGCTCGTCGGCGGCTTACACAAACGTCTTTGTGCACCCGCAATCACACTGCTCGTCGGCGGCTTACACAAACGCCTTTGTGCACCCGCAATCACACTGCTCGTCGGCGGCTTACACAAACGCCTTTGTGCACCCGCAATCACACTGCTCGTCGGCGGCTTACACAAACGTCTTTGTGCACCCGCAATCACACTGCTCGTCGGCGGCTTACACAAACGTCTTTGTGCACCCGCAATCACACTGCTCGTCGGCGGCTTACACAAACGTCTTTGTGCACCCGCAATCACACTGCTCGTCGGCGGCTTACACAAACGCCTTTGTGCACCCGCAATCACACTGCTCGTCGGCGGCTTACACAAACGTCTTTGTGCACCCGCAATCACACTGCTCGTCGGCGGCTTACACAAACGTCTTTGTGCACCCGCAATCACACTGCTCGTCGGCGGCTTACACAAACGTCTTTGTGCACCCGCAATCACACTGCTCGTCGGCGGCTTACACAAACGCCTTTGTGCACCCGCAATCACACTGCTCGTCGGCGGCTTACACAAACGTCTTTGTGCACCCGCAATCACACTGCTCGTCGGCGGCTTACACAAACGCCTTTGTGCACCCGCAATCACACTGCTCGTCGGCGGCTTACACAAACGCCTTTGTGCACCCGCAATCACACTGCTCGTCGGCGGCTTACACAAACGTCTTTGTGCACCCGCAATCACACTGCTCGTCGGCGGCTTACACAAACGTCTTTGTGCACCCGCAATCACACTGCTCGTCGGCGGCTTACACAAACGCCTTTGTGCACCCGCAATCACACTGCTCGTCGGCGGCTTACACAAACGTCTTTGTGCACCCGCAATCACACTGCTCGTCGGCGGCTTACACAAACGTCTTTGTGCACCCGCAATCACACTGCTCGTCGGCGGCTTACACAAACGCCTTTGTGCACCCGCAATCACACTGCTCGTCGGCGGCTTACACAAACGCCTTTGTGCACCCGCAATCACACTGCTCGTCGGCGGCTTACACAAACGTCTTTGTGCACCCGCAATCACACTGCTCGTCGGCGGCTTACACAAACGCCTTTGTGCACCCGCAATCACACTGCTCGTCGGCGGCTTACACAAACGCCTTTGTGCACCCGCAATCACACTGCTCGTCGGCGGCTTACACAAACGTCTTTGTGCACCCGCAATCACACTGCTCGTCGGCGGCTTACACAAACGTCTTTGTGCACCCGCAATCACACTGCTCGTCGGCGGCTTACACAAACGTCTTTGTGCACCCGCAATCACACTGCTCGTCGGCGGCTTACACAAACGTCTTTGTGCACCCGCAATCACACTGCTCGTCGGCGGCTTACACAAACGTCTTTGTGCACCCGCAATCACACTGCTCGTCGGCGGCTTACACAAACGCCTTTGTGCACCCGCAATCACACTGCTCGTCGGCGGCTTACACAAACGCCTTTGTGCACCCGCAATCACACTGCTCGTCGGCGGCTTACACAAACGCCTTTGTGCACCCGCAATCACACTGCTCGTCGGCGGCTTACACAAACGTCTTTGTGCACCCGCAATCACACTGCTCGTCGGCGGCTTACACAAACGCCTTTGTGCACCCGCAATCACACTGCTCGTCGGCGGCTTACACAAACGCCTTTGTGCACCCGCAATCACACTGCTCGTCGGCGGCTTACACAAACGCCTTTGTGCACCCGCAATCACACTGCTCGTCGGCGGCTTACACAAACGTCTTTGTGCACCCGCAATCACACTGCTCGTCGGCGGCTTACACAAACGCCTTTGTGCACCCGCAATCACACTGCTCGTCGGCGGCTTACACAAACGTCTTTGTGCACCCGCAATCACACTGCTCGTCGGCGGCTTACACAAACGTCTTTGTGCACCCGCAATCACACTGCTCGTCGGCGGCTTACACAAACGTCTTTGTGCACCCGCAATCACACTGCTCGTCGGCGGCTTACACAAACGTCTTTGTGCACCCGCAATCACACTGCTCGTCGGCGGCTTACACAAACGCCTTTGTGCACCCGCAATCACACTGCTCGTCGGCGGCTTACACAAACGCCTTTGTGCACCCGCAATCACACTGCTCGTCGGCGGCTTACACAAACGCCTTTGTGCACCCGCAATCACACTGCTCGTCGGCGGCTTACACAAACGTCTTTGTGCACCCGCAATCACACTGCTCGTCGGCGGCTTACACAAACGTCTTTGTGCACCCGCAATCACACTGCTCGTCGGCGGCTTACACAAACGTCTTTGTGCACCCGCAATCACACTGCTCGTCGGCGGCTTACACAAACGCCTTTGTGCACCCGCAATCACACTGCTCGTCGGCGGCTTACACAAACGCCTTTGTGCACCCGCAATCACACTGCTCGTCGGCGGCTTACACAAACGTCTTTGTGCACCCGCAATCACACTGCTCGTCGGCGGCTTACACAAACGTCTTTGTGCACCCGCAATCACACTGCTCGTCGGCGGCTTACACAAACGCCTTTGTGCACCCGCAATCACACTGCTCGTCGGCGGCTTACACAAACGTCTTTGTGCACCCGCAATCACACTGCTCGTCGGCTTACACAAACGCCTTTGTGCACCCGCAATCACACTGCTCGTCGGCGGCTTACACAAACGTCTTTGTGCACCCGCAATCACACTGCTCGTCGGCGGCTTACACAAACGCCTTTGTGCACCCGCAATCACACTGCTCGTCGGCTTACACAAACGCCTTTGTGCACCCGCAATCACACTGCTCGTCGGCTTACACAAACGTCTTTGTGCACCCGCAATCACACTGCTCGTCGGCGGCTTACACAAACGTCTTTGTGCACCCGCAATCACACTGCTCGTCGGCGGCTTACACAAACGCCTTTGTACCTCCGCAATCTCACTGCTCGTCGGCGGCTTACACAAACGTCTTTGTGCACCCGCAATCACACTGCTCGTCGGCGGCTTACACAAACGTCTTTGTGCACCCGCAATCCACACAAACAGACTTATATTTATATACATATATATTAGCATTTTTAACATCACTCATTTCAATCATCAGTTGAATCCTCTATTTTCCTATTTCCGGTTTAACAATCAATAATAAAAATAAACAAACAAAACTTTCAATCATTCACAGAGATGGATCATGTTTCGAAACTAAACTTTCCATAATAGTAGTACTAAACTAGCTCGGGATTTAAACGGAATAGCCCTCACCTTTTCTATAAAGGAAGCCGGAAACGGATAAGAAAACAATGAGATAACTTGATCTCCAAGAAACTAGGATTCTCCATAGATCTTGAGTTCATCCCATGAACATGAATATAGATCGCATTGGAAATGACGAGTTGTGGTGAGTGCGACATGGATCTCCGGTGACATTCAACTCACGGCTGAACAGCTCAAGCCCGCGGTGTAATACGGTGGCTCCGGCTTCATGAGTCTTCTCTCCCGCTTGGCTTGATCACACATACACATGCAACACATGACCATGATGAACAAAGTAAATGGTGATGAGATAACGATGGTGAAACTCGACTTCCATGGCGACAACCAAAAGGAGAAGAAGAGAGATGACAGTGGCGGCTAGGTAAAATGAAGAAGAAGACACATGTATATAATTATATATACACGTGAGTTTCAAGTGATGCAAAGATTTGGTCTTTGGTTTAAATAAAAAAAAAAGAATTAAACCATGATTAGTTTACGGATGATTTGGTTCAGTCCAAATTAATTAAGGAGAAAATCAAACCAACTGGTTAAGAGAACCGGGTCGTTACAGTCGTATTGCACAATGTGTGACAACCAAGCAAGAGACGTTATAACGAACTGGACACGTTGAAGAAGGAAGGTATGGTTCACTCTTCATCCATAGCCAATGTGAAACCTACGTGCTTCACAGCTCACAAGTCTCTTCATGAGTAGGCTAGTTTTTTTTTTTTTTTTTTTTGAAACACTCCCCAAGTAGGCTAGTTTATTTATCTTAGAAGTTTATCACAGAAATACCAGCATTGGAGTAGTTCTAGACAAAAAAAAACATTTTTAAAAGGTTAGAAATAATACGGCAACATTCAATCTCCAAAATCATAATATAATTTTTATACGTCAAAAACATACATTTAATCAAAATTGATTTTGGATATCCAAAAAGAATCAATATTGATTTTGAGTGATAACACGATAACAATATTAACTACAAAGTTACATATGTATTATAATGATATGGACTTAAATATTTGTGTCTGCAGTTTGATTATGTATATGAATATTTTCGAAATCTTTGTGCACCCGAATCACACTGCTCGTCGGCGGCTTACACAAACGTCTTTGTGCACCCGAATCACACTGCTCGTCGGCGGCTTACACAAACGTCTTTGTGCACCCGAATCACACTGCTCGTCGGCGGCTTACACAAACGTCTTTGTGCACCCGAATCACACTGCTCGTCGGCGGCTTACACAAACGTCTTTGTGCACCCGAATCACACTGCTCGTCGGCGGCTTACACAAACGTCTTTGTGCACCCGCAATCACACTGCTCGTCGGCGGCTTACACAAACGTCTTTGTGCACCCGAATCACACTGCTCGTCGGCGGCTTACACAAACGCCTTTGTGCACCCGAATCACACTGCTCGTCGGCGGCTTACACAAACGCCTTTGTGCACCCGAATCACACTGCTCGTCGGCGGCTTACACAAACGTCTTTGTGCACCCGAATCACACTGCTCGTCGGCGGCTTACACAAACGCCTTTGTGCACCCGAATCACACTGCTCGTCGGCGGCTTACACAAACGCCTTTGTGCACCCGCAATCACACTGCTCGTCGGCGGCTTACACAAACGTCTTTGTGCACCCGAATCACACTGCTCGTCGGCGGCTTACACAAACGTCTTTGTGCACCCGAATCACACTGCTCGTCGGCGGCTTACACAAACGCCTTTGTGCACCCGAATCACACTGCTCGTCGGCGGCTTACACAAACGTCTTTGTGCACCCGAATCACACTGCTCGTCGGCGGCTTACACAAACGTCTTTGTGCACCCGAATCACACTGCTCGTCGGCGGCTTACACAAACGTCTTTGTGCACCCGAATCACACTGCTCGTCGGCGGCTTACACAAACGTCTTTGTGCACCCGAATCACACTGCTCGTCGGCGGCTTACACAAACGTCTTTGTGCACCCGAATCACACTGCTCGTCGGCGGCTTACACAAACGTCTTTGTGCACCCGAATCACACTGCTCGTCGGCGGCTTACACAAACGTCTTTGTGCACCCGAATCACACTGCTCGTCGGCGGCTTACACAAACGCCTTTGTGCACCCGCAATCACACTGCTCGTCGGCGGCTTACACAAACGTCTTTGTGCACCCGAATCACACTGCTCGTCGGCGGCTTACACAAACGCCTTTGTGCACCCGAATCACACTGCTCGTCGGCGGCTTACACAAACGTCTTTGTGCACCCGAATCACACTGCTCGTCGGCGGCTTACACAAACGTCTTTGTGCACCCGAATCACACTGCTCGTCGGCGGCTTACACAAACGCCTTTGTGCACCCGAATCACACTGCTCGTCGGCGGCTTACACAAACGTCTTTGTGCACCCGAATCACACTGCTCGTCGGCGGCTTACACAAACGTCTTTGTGCACCCGAATCACACTGCTCGTCGGCGGCTTACACAAACGTCTTTGTGCACCCGAATCACACTGCTCGTCGGCTTACACAAACGTCTTTGTGCACCCGAATCACACTGCTCGTCGGCGGCTTACACAAACGCCTTTGTGCACCCGAATCACACTGCTCGTCGGCGGCTTACACAAACGCCTTTGTGCACCCGAATCACACTGCTCGTCGGCGGCTTACACAAACGCCTTTGTGCACCCGCAATCACACTGCTCGTCGGCGGCTTACACAAACGCCTTTGTGCACCCGAATCACACTGCTCGTCGGCGGCTTACACAAACGTCTTTGTGCACCCGAATCACACTGCTCGTCGGCGGCTTACACAAACGTCTTTGTGCACCCGAATCACACTGCTCGTCGGCGGCTTACACAAACGCCTTTGTGCACCCGAATCCACACAAACAGACTTATATTTATATACATATATATTAGCATTTTTAACATCACTCATTTCAATCATCAGTTGAATCCTCTATTTTCCTATTTCGGTTTAACAATCAATAATAAAATAAACAAACAAAACTTTCAATCATTCACAGAGATGGATCATGTTTCAAACTAAACTTTCCATAATAGTAGTACTAAACTAGCTCGATTTAAACGAATAGCCCTCACCTTTTCTATAAAGGAAGCCGAAACGGATAAGAAAACAATGAGATAACTTGATCTCCAAGAAACTAGGATTCTCCATAGATCTTGAGTTCATCCCATGAACATGAATATAGATCGCATTGGAAATGACGAGTTGTGGTGAGTGCGACATGGATCTCCGGTGACATTCAACTCACGGCTGAACAGCTCAAGCCCGCGGTGTAATACGGTGGCTCCGGCTTCATGAGTCTTCTCCCGCTTGGCTTGATCACACATACACATGCAACACATGACCATGATGAACAAAGTAAATGGTGATGAGATAACGATGGTGAAACTCGACTTCCATGGCGACAACCAAAAGGAGAAGAAGAGAGATGACAGTGGCGGCTAGGTAAAATGAAGAAGAAGACACATGTATATAATTATATATACACGTGAGTTTCAAGTGATGCAAAGATTTGGTCTTTGGTTTAAATAAAAAAAAAAGAATTAAACCATGATTAGTTTACGGATGATTTGGTTCAGTCCAAATTAATTAAGGAGAAAATCAAACCAACTGGTTAAGAGAACCGGGTCGTTACAGTCGTATTGCACAATGTGTGACAACCAAGCAAGAGACGTTATAACGAACTGGACACGTTGAAGAAGGAAGGTATGGTTCACTCTTCATCCATAGCCAATGTGAAACCTACGTGCTTCACAGCTCACAAGTCTCTTCATGAGTAGGCTAGTTTTTTTTTTTTTGAAACACTCCCCAAGTAGGCTAGTTTTTTTTTTTTTGAAACACTCCCCAAGTAGGCTAGTTTATTTATCTTAGAAGTTTATCACAGAAATACCAGCATTGGAGTAGTTCTAGACAAAAAACATTTTTAAAAGGTTAGAAATAATATAAACAGCACAAAAGAGTATAAACTTCAGATATAGAACATTTAACTAAAACTCAATACTTTCGTAGGGGGTTAACCTACATATTTTAAGTAAAATTCAAATAATATGACAATACTGTTTAATTGCATAGTTACATCTTCCACTAATATATAATAATAGTCAAAAAGGTTTAGAACTCTTTGTTGTCTGTGTTTCTCTAGATAATAGAGATTTCTTAGTGGTTAGTCCATCGATTTGAGCAAGATATGAAGTTTAACTAAATTAACTAATAAAACAAGAATGTTGGCCATGTACCTCAAAAAGAGTTTATAATACATAGTATAAATGTAGGATGTGGTTAAAAATAATATAAACAGCACAAAAGAGTATAAACTTCAGTATATAGAACATTTAACGAAAAACTCAATACTTTCGTAGGGGGGTTAACCTACATATTTTGAATAAAACTCAAAAATGTGACAATATTGTTTAAATGCATAGTTACATCTTCCACTAATATATAATAATAGTCAAAAGGTTTAGAACTCTTTGTTGTCTCTGTTTCTCTAGATAATAGAGATTTCGTAGTGGTTAGTCCACTGATTTAAGCAGAATATGAAGTTTAGCTAAATTTATTGTTAAAAATTAGAATGATACCAATGTACCATGAAAGAGAGTTAGACAATACTTATACAATTAAAATATGACAATACTTATACAATTAACTTAGTATACCCTAAACCCTAAAAAAATATGACAATACTTATACAATTAACTTAGTATAAATTCATATACTACGAAAATATTCTAACCCACCTTTCATGTTACATACACATCATTCTAATTTTTAACATTTAATTTAGTCTAAATTCATATACTACTTAAATAAGTGGATTAACAACTATAAAATCGCTATTATCTACCGAAACAGAGACAACAAAGGTTCCTAACCTCTTTGACCATCATAATATGAATGTGGAGGATGCAAATTTGAAATAAAACAATATTTTCATGTTTTTTTAATTTCACTCAAAATTTGTAGGTTAACCCCTACGAAAATATTGAGTTTTTCGTTAATTTCTATAGATATTGAAGATTATACTATTAGTGTTGTTTAAAAATATTTAACCACATTCTACATTCATATTAATGTATTCTAAACCAACCTTCAATGTACATATACATCATTCTAATTTTTAACAATTAATTTAGTCTAAATTCATATACTGCTTAAATAAATAGATTAACCACTATTAAATAACCATTATCTAGAGAAATGGAGACAACAAAGATTCCAAACCTCTTTGAGCTTCATAATATGTAAGTGGAGGATGCAAATTTGCAATAAAATAATATTGTCATATTTTTTTAATATCACTCAAAATTTGTGGGTTAACCCCTACGAAAATATTGAGTTTTTCGTTAATTGCTATATATATTGAAGCTTATACTTTTAGTGTTGTTTAAAAATATTTAACCACATTCTACATTCCTCTTAATGTGTTCTAAACCACCTTTCATGATACATACACATCATTCTAATTTATAAAAAATAATTTAGTCTAAATTCATATACTGCTTAAATAAGTGGAATAACCACTATAAAATCACTATTATCTAGAGAAACAGAGACAACAAAGGTTCCTAACCTCTTTGACCATCATAATATGAATGTGGGGATGCAACTTTGCAATAAAACAATATTGTCATATTTTTTAATATCACTCAAAATTTGTGGGTTAACCCTACGAAAATATTGAGTTTTTCGTTAATTTCTATAGATATTGAAGATTATACTATTAGTGTTGTTTAAAAATATTTAACCACATTCTACATTCATATTAATGTATTCTAAACCAACCTTCAATGTACATATACATCATTCTAATTTTTAACAATTAATTTAGTCTAAATTCATATACTGCTTAAATAAATAGATTAACCACTATTAAATAACCATTATCTAGAGAAATGGAGACAACAAAGATTCCAAACCTCTTTGAGCTTCATAATATGTAAGTGGAGGATGCAAATTTGCAATAAAATAATATTGTCATATTTTTTTAATATCACTCAAAATTTGTGGGTTAACCCCTACGAAAATATTGAGTTTTTCGTTAATTGCTATATATATTGAAGCTTATACTTTTGTGTTATTTAAAAATATTTAACCACATTCTACATTCCTCTTAATGTGTTCTAAACCACCTTTCATGATACATACACATCATTCTAATTTATAAAAAATAATTTAGTCTAAATTCATATACTGCTTAAATAAGTGGAATAACCACTATAAAATCACTATTATCTAGAGAAACAGAGACAACAAAGGTTCCTAACCTCTTTTACCATCATAATATGAATGTGGGGGATGCAACTTTGCAATAAAACAATATGGTCATATTTTTTTAATTTCGTTCAAAATTTGTGGGTTAACCCCTACGAAAATATTGAGTTTTTCGTTAAATGCTATATATATTGAAGCTTATACTTTTAGTTTTGTTTAAAAGTATTTAACCGCATTCTACATTCATATTAATGTATTCTAAACCAACCTTAAATGTACATGTACATCATTCTAATTTTTAAAAATTAATTTAGTATAAATTCATATACTGCTTAAATAAGTGATTAACCACTATGAAATCACTATTATCTAGAGAAATGGAGACAACAAAGATTCCAAACCTCTTTGAGCTTCATAATATGTAAGTGGAGGATGCAAATTTGCAATAAAAAATATTGTCATATTTTTTAATATCACTCAAAATTTGTGGGTTAACCCCTACTAAAATATTGAGTTTTTGTTAATTCCTATATATATTGAAGCTTATTTTTTACTGTTGTTTAAAAATATTTAACCACATTCTACATTCATATTAATGTATTCTAAACCAACCTTCAATGTACATATACATCATTCTAATTTTTAACAATTAATTTAGTCTAAATTCATATATCGCTTAAATAAATAGATTAACCACTATTAAATAACCATTATCTAGAGAAATGGAGACAACAAAGATTCCAAACCTCTTTGAGCTTCATAATATGTAAGTGGAGGATGCAAATTTGCAATAAAATAATATTGTCATATTTTTTAATATCACTCAAAATTTGTGGGTTAACCCCTACTAAAAATATTGAGTTTTTCGTTAATTGCTATATATATTGAAGCTTATACTTTTGTGTTATTTAAAAATATTTAACCACATTCTACATTCCTCTTAATGTGTTCTAAACCACCTTTCATGATACATACACATCATTCTAATTTATAAAAAATAATTTAGTCTAAATTCATATACTGCTTAAATAAGTGGAATAACCACTATAAAATCACTATTATCTAGAGAAACAGAGACAACAAAGGTTCCTAACCTCTTTTACCATCATAATATGAATGTGGGGGATGCAACTTTGCAATAAAACAATATGGTCATATTTTTTAATTTCGCTCAAAATTTGTGGGTTAACCCCACTAAAATATTGAGTTTTTCGTTAAATGCTATATATATTGAAGCTTATACTTTTAGTTTTGTTTAAAAGTATTTAACCGCATTCTACATTCATATTAATGTATTCTAAACCAACCTTAAATGTACATGTACATCATTCTAATTTTTAAAAATTAATTTAGTATAAATTCATATACTGCTTAAATAAGTGATTAACCACTATGAAATCACTATTATCTAGAGAAATGGAGACAACAAAGATTCCAAACCTCTTTGAGCTTCATAATATGTAAGTGGAGGATGCAAATTTGCAATAAAAAAATATTGTCATATTTTTTTAATATCACTCAAAATTTGTGGGTTAACCCCTACGAAAATATTGAGTTTTTTGTTAATTCCTATATATATTGAAGCTTATTTTTTTACTGTTGTTTAAAATATTTAACCATATTCTACATTCATATTAATGTATTCTAAACCACCTTTCACGGTACATACACATCATTCTAATTTATAAAAAATAATTTAGTCTAAATTCATATACAGCTTAAATAAGTGGACTAACCACTATAAAATCACTATTATCTAGAGAAACAGAGACAACAAAGGTTCCTAACCTCTTTGACCATCATATTATGAATGTGGAGGATGCAACTTTGCAATAAAACAATATTGTCATATTTTTTTAATTTCACTCAAAATTTGTGGGTTAACCCCTATGAAAATATTGAGTTTTTCGTTAAATGCTATATATATTGAAGCTTATACTTTTAGTGTTGTTTAATAGTATTTAACCACATTCTACATTCATATTAATGTATTCTAAACCAACCTTCAATGTACATATACATCATTCTAATTTTTAACAATTAATTTAGTATAAATTCATATACTGCTTAAATAAGTGATTAACCACTATGAAATCACTATTATCTAGAGAAATAGAGAAAAAAAGATTCCAAACCTCTTTGAGCTTCATAATATGTAAGTGGAGGATGCAAATTTGCAATAAAACAATATTGTCATATTTTTTTAATATCACTCAAAATTTGTGGGTTAACCCCTACGAAAATATTGAGTTTTTGGTTAATTCCTATATATATTGAAGCATATTTTTTTTACTGTTGTTTAAAATATTTAACCATATTCTACATTCATATTAATGTATTCTAAACCACCTTTCACGGTACATACACATCATTCTAATTTATAAAAAATAATTTAGTCTAAATTCATATACTGCATAAATAAGTGGACTAACCACTATAAAATCACTATTATCTAGAGAAACAGAGACAACAAAGGTTCCTAACCTTTTTAATTTCATATTAATGTATTCTAAACCAACCTTCAATGTACATGTACATCATTCTAATTTTTAACAATTAATTTAGTATAAATTCATATACTGCTTAAATAAGTAGATTAACCACTATGAAATCACTATTATCTAGAGAAATGGAGACAATAAATATTCCAAACCTCTTTGAGCTTCATAATATGTAAGTGGGGGATGCAAATTTGCAATAAAACAATATTTTCAGTTTTTTTAATATCACTCAAAATTTGTGGGTTAACCCCTACGAAAATATTGAGTTTTTCGTTAATTGCCATATATATTGAAGCTTCTTCTTTTAGTGTTGTTTAAATATATTTAACCTCATTCTACATTCATATTAATGTATTCTAAACCAACCTTCAATGTACATATACATCATTCTAATTTTTAACAATTAATTTAGTCTAAATTCATATACTGCTTAAATAAGTGGACTAACCACTATAAAATCACTATTATCTAGAGAAACAGAGACAACAAAGGTTCCTAACCTCTTTGACCATCATAATATGAATGTGGAGGATGCAACTTTGCAATAAAACAATATTGTCATATTTTTTAAATTTCACTCAAAATTTGTGGGTTAACCCCTACGAAAATATTGAGTTTTTCGTTAATTGCTATATATACTGAAGCTTATACTTTTACTGTTATTTAAAAATATTTAACCACATTCTACATTCCTCTTAATGTATTCTAGACCACCTGTCATGGTACATACACATCATTCTAATTTATATAAATAATTTAGTCTAAATTCATATACTGTTTAAATAGGTGTACTAAGCACTATAAAATCACTATTATCTAGAGAAATAGAGACAACAAAGGTTCCTAACCTCTTTGACCATCATAATATGAATGTGGAGGATGCAACTTTGCAATAAAACCATATTGTCATATTTTTTTAATATCACTCAAAATTTTTGGGTTAACCCCTACGAAAATTGAGTTTTTTGTTAAAAGCTATAATTATTGAAGCTTATACTTTTAGTGTTGTTTAAAAGTATTTAACCACATTCTACATTCATATTAATGTATTTTAAACCACCTTTCATGTTACGTACACATCATTCTAATTTTAATGATTTAATTTAGTCTAAATTCATATACAGCTTAAATAAGTGGACTAACCACTATAAAATCACTATTATCTAGAGAAACAAAGACAACAAAGGTTCCTAACCTCTTTGACCATCATATTATGAATGTGGAGGATGCAACTTTGCAATAAAACAATATTGTCATATTTTTTTAATTTCACTCAAAATTTGTGGGTTAACCCCTATGAAAATATTGAGTTTTTCGTTAAATGCTATATATATTGAAGCTTATACTTTTAGTGTTGTTTAAAAGTATTTAACCACATTCTACATTCATATTAATGTATTCTAAACCAACCTTCAATGTACATATACATCATTCTAATTTTTAACAATTAATTTAGTATAAATTCATATACTGCTTAAATAAGTGATTAACCACTATGAAATCACTATTATCTAGAGAAATGGAGAAAAAAAGATTCCAAACCTCTTTTAGCTTCATAATATGTAAGTGTAGGATGAAAATTTGCAATAAAACAATATTGTCATATTTTTTTAATATCACTCAAAATTTGTGGGTTAACCCCTACGAAAATATTGAGTATTTGGTTAATTCCTATATATATTGAAGCATATTTTTTTACTGTTGTTTAAAATATTTAACCATATTCTACATTCATATTAATGTATTCTAAACCACCTTTCACGGTACATACACATCATTCTAATTTATAAAAAATAATTTAGTCTGAATTCATATATTGCTTAAATAAGTGGACTAACCATCTAGAGAAACAGAGACAACAAAGGTTCCTAACCTTTTTAATTTCATATTAATGTATTCTAAACCAACCTTCAATGTACATGTACATCATTCTAATTTTTAACAATTAATTTAGTATAAATTCATATACTGCTTAAATAAGTAGATTAACCACTATGAAATCACTATTATCTAGAGAAATGGAGACAATAAATATTCCAAACCTCTTTGAGCTTCATAATATGTAAGTGGGGGATGCAAATTTGCAATAAAACAATATTGTCAGTTTTTTTAATATCACTCAAAATTTGTGGGTTAACCCCTACGAAAATATTGAGTTTTTCGTTAATTGCCATATATATTGAAGCTTCTTCTTTTAGTGTTGTTTAAATATATTTAACCTTATTATACATTCATATTAATGTATTCTAAACCACCTTTCATGGTACATACGCATCATTCTAATTTTTAACAATTAATTTAGTCTAAATTCATATACTGCTTAAATAAGTGGACTAACCACTATAAAATCACTATTATCTAGAGAAACAGAGACAACAAAGGTTCCTAACCTCTTTGACCATCATAATATGAATGTGGAGGATGCAACTTTGCAATAAAACAATATTGTCATATTTTTTAAATTTCACTCAAAATTTGTGGGTTAATCCCTACGAAAATATTGACTTTTTCGTTAATTTCTATAGATATTGAAGCTTATACTATTAGTGTTGTTTAAAATATTTAACCACATTCTACATTCATATTAATGTATTCTAAACCAACCTTCAATGTACATGTACATCATTCTAATTTTTAACAATTAATTTAGTCAAATTCATATACTTCTTAAATAAATAGATTAACCACTATTAAATAACTATTATCTAGAGAAATGGAGACAACAAAGATTCCAAACCTCTTTGAGCTTCATAATATGTAAGTGGAGGATGCAAATTTGCAATAAAACAATATTGTCATATTTTTTAATATCACTCAAAATTTGTGGTTAACCCCTACTAAAATATTGAGTTTTTCGTTAATTGCTATATATATTGAAGCATATTTTTACTGTTGTTTAAAATATTTAACCATATTCTACATTCATATTAATGTATTCTAAACCACCTTTCACGGTACATACACATCATTCTAATTTATAAAAATAATTTAGTCCAATTCATATATTGCTTAAATAAGTGGACTAACCATCTAGAGAAACAGAGACAACAAAGGTTCCTAACCTTTTAATTTCATATTAATGTATTCTAAACCAACCTTCAATGTACATGTACATCATTCTAATTTTTAACAATTAATTTAGTATAAATTCATATATCGCTTAAATAAGTAGATTAACCACTATGAAATCACTATTATCTAGAGAAATGGAGACAATAAATATTCCAAACCTCTTTGAGCTTCATAATATGTAAGTGGGGGATGCAAATTTGCAATAAAACAATATTGTCAGTTTTTTTAATATCACTCAAAATTTGTGGGTTAACCCCTACGAAAATATTGAGTTTTTCGTTAATTGCCATATATATTGAAGCTTCTTCTTTTAGTGTTGTTTAAATATATTTAACCTTATTATACATTCATATTAATGTATTCTAAACCACCTTTCATGGTACATACGCATCATTCTAATTTTTAACAATTAATTTAGTCTAAATTCATATACTGCTTAAATAAGTGGACTAACCACTATAAAATCACTATTATCTAGAGAAACAGAGACAACAAAGGTTCCTAACCTCTTTGACCATCATAATATGAATGTGGAGGATGCAACTTTGCAATAAAACAATATTGTCATATTTTTTAAATTTCACTCAAAATTTGTGGGTTAATCCCTACGAAAATATTGACTTTTTCGTTAATTTCTATAGATATTGAAGCTTATACTATTAGTGTTGTTTAAAAATATTTAACCACATTCTACATTCATATTAATGTATTCTAAACCAACCTTCAATGTACATGTACATCATTCTAATTTTTAACAATTAATTTAGTCGAAATTCATATACTTCTTAAATAAATAGATTAACCACTATTAAATAACTATTATCTAGAGAAATGGAGACAACAAAGATTCCAAACCTCTTTGAGCTTCATAATATGTAAGTGGAGGATGCAAATTTGCAATAAAACAATATTGTCATATTTTTTTAATATCACTCAAAATTTGTGGGTTAACCCGTACGAAAATATTGAGTTTTTCGTTAATTGCTATATATATTGAAGCTTATACTTTTACTGTTATTTAAAAATATTTAACCACATTCTACATTCCTCTTAATGTATTCTAAACCACCTGTCATGGTACATACACATCATTCTAATTTATAAAAATAATTTAGTCTACATTCATATACTGTTTAAATAAGTGTACTAACCACTATAAAATCACTATTATCTAGAGAAATAGAGACAACAAAGGTTCCTAACCTCTTTGACCATCATAATATGAATGTGGAGGATGCAACTTTGCAATAAAACCATATTGTCATATTTTTTTAATATCACTCAAAATTTTTGGGTTAACCCTACGAAAATATTGAGTTTTTGTTAAAAGCTATAATTATTGAAGCTTATACTTTTACTGTTATTTAAAAATATTTAACCACATTCTACATTCCTCTTAATGTATTCTAAACCACCTGTCATGGTACATACACATCATTCTAATTTATAAAAATAATTTAGTCTACATTCATATACTGTTTAAATAAGTGTACTAACCACTATAAAATCACTATTATCTAGAGAAATAGAGACAACAAAGGTTCCTAACCTCTTTGACCATCATAATATGAATGTGGAGGATGCAACTTTGCAATAAAACCATATTGTCATATTTTTTTAATATCACTCAAAATTTTTGGGTTAACCCCTACGAAAATATTGAGTTTTTTGTTAAAAGCTATAATTATTGAAGCTTATACTTTTAGTGTTGTTTAAAAGTATTTAACCACATTCTACATTCATATTAATGTATTTTAAACCACCTTTCATGTTACATACACATCATTCTAATTTTAATGATTTAATTTAGTCTAAATTCATATACAGCTTAAATAAGTGGACTAACCACAATAAAATCACTATTATCTAGAGAAACAGAGACAACAAAAGTTCCTAACCTCTTTGACCATCATATTATGAATGTGGAGGATGCAACTTTGCAATAAAACAATATTGTCATATTTTTTTTTAATTTCACTCAAAATTTGTGGGTTAACCCCTACAAAAATATTGAGTTTTTCGTTAAATGCTATATATATTGAAGCTTATACTTTTAGTATTGTTTAAAAGTATTTAACCACATTCAACATTCATATAATGTATTCTAAACCAACCTTCAATGTACATGTACATCATTCTAATGTTTAACAATTAATTTAGTATAAATTCATATACTGCTTAAATAAGTGATTAACCACTATGAAATCACTATTATCTAGAGAAATGGAGACAACAAAGATTCCAAACTTCTTTGAGCTTCATAATATGTAAGTGGAGGATGCAAATTTGTAATAAAACAATATTGTCATATTTTTTTAATATCACTCAAAATTTGTGGGTTAACCCCTTCGAAAATATAGAGGTTTTTGTTAATTGCTATATATATTGAAGCTTATTCTTGTAGTGTTGTTTAAAGATATTTAACCACATTCTACATTCATATTAATGTATTCTAAACCACCTTTCATGGTACATACACATCATTCTAATTTTTAACAATTAATTTAGTCTAAATTAATATACTCCTTAAATAAGTGGACTAACCATTATAAAATCACTATTATCTAGAGAAACAGAGACAACAAAGGTTCCTAACCTCTTTGACCATCATAATATGAATGTGGAGGATGCAACTTTGCAATAAAACAATATTGCCATATTTTTTTAATTTCACTCAAAATTTGTAAGTTAACCCATACGAAAATATTGAGTTTTTTGTTAAATGCTATATATATTGAAGCTTATACTTTTAGTTTTGTTTAAAAGTATTTAACCACATTCTACATTCATATTAATGTATTCTAAACCAATCTTCAATGTACATGTACATCATTCTAATTTTTAACAATTAATTTAGTTTAAATTCATATACTGCTTAAATAAATAGATTAACCACTATTAAATAACTATTATCTAGAGAAATGGAGACAACAAAGATTCCAAACCTCTTTAAGCTTCATAATATGTAAGTGGAGGATGCAAATTTGCAATAAAACAATATTGTCATATTTTTTTAATATCACTCAAAATTTGTGGGTTAACCCCTACGAAAATATTGAGTTTTTCGTTCATTGCTATATATATTGAAGCTTATACTTTTGTGTTATTTAAGAATTAATGTATTCTAAACTCTTTTTCATGGTATAGGAATCATTCTAATTTTTTAACATTTAGTTTAGTAAAATTTCATATACTGCCTAGATTAGTGGAATTAAAATTATAAAATCTTCATTTTCTATAGAAACGGAGGCAACCAAGGTTCTAAACCTCTTTGACCATCATCTTATGTTAGTTCTCTATGAAACTATACATTAAAACCAGATTTTTAAAATTTTGAAAATTTTCCAAAATCCGTGGGTTTACCCCTTCTAAAATATTTAGTTTTTCAGTAAATGCTCTATATTCGAAAGTTTATGCTCTTTCATTTTAAAAAATCAAAACACATTATACATTTGAATTAATGTATTGTAAACTATTTCTAATGGTATAGGAATCATTCTAATTTTTTAACATTTAGTTTAGTAAAATTTCATATACTGCCTAGATTAGTGGAATTAAAATTATAAAATCTTCATTTTCTATAGAAACGGAGGCAACCAAGGTTCTAAACCTCTTTGACCATCATCTTATGTTAGTTCTCTATGAAACTATACATTAAAACCAGATTTTTAAAATTTTGAAAATTTTCCAAAATCCGTGGGTTTACCCCTTCTAAAATATTGAGTTTTTCGGTAAATGCTCTATATACGAAAGTTTATGCTCTTTCATTTTAAAAAAATCAAAACACATTATACATTTGAATTAATGTATTGTAAACTATTTCTAATGGTATAGGAATCATTCTAATTTTTTAACATTTAGTTTAGTAAAATTTCATATACTGCCTAGATTAGTGGAATTAAAATTATAAAATCTTCATTTTCTATAGAAACGGAGCCAACCAAGGTTCTAAACCTCTTTGACCTTCATCTTATGTTAGTTCTCTATGAAACTATACATTAAAACCAGATATTTAAAATTTTGAAAATTTTCCAAAATCCGTGGGTGTACCCCTTCTAAAATATTGAGTTTTTCGGTAAATGCTCTATATACTAAAGTTTATGCTCTTTCATTTTTTTAAAAAATCAAAACTCATTATACATTTAAATTAATGTATTGTAAACTCTTTTTCATGGTATATAGGAATCATTCTAATTTTTTAACATTTAGTTTAGTAAAATTTCATATACTGCCTAGATTAGTGGAACTAAAATTATAAAATCTTCATTTTCTATAGAAACGGAGGCAACCAAGGTTCTAAACCTCTTTGACCATCATATTATGTTAGTTCTCTATGAAACTATACATTAAAACAAGATTTTTAAAATTATGAAAATTTTCCAAAACTGTGGGTTAACCCCTCTAAAATATTGAGTTTTTCTGTAAATGCTCTATATACTGAAGTTTATACTCTTTTATTTTTAAAAAAAAATCAAAACACAATCTACGTTTAAATTAATGTATTCTAAACTCTTTTTTTATGGTATATAGGAATCAATCTAATTTTTTAACATTTAGTTTAGTAAAATTTCATATACTGCCTTGATTAGTGGAATTAAAATTATAAAATCTTCATTTTCTATAGAAACGGAGGCAACCAAAGTTCTAAACCTCTTTGACCATCATCTTATGTTAGTTCTCTATGAAACTATACATTAAAATCAGATTTTTAAAATTTTGAAAATTTTCCAAAATCCGTGGTTTTACCCCTTCTAAAATATTTAGTTTTTTGGTAAATGCTCTATATACGAAAGTTTATGCTCTTTCATTTTAAAAAAACTCAAAACACATTATACATTTGAATTAATGTATTATAAACTATTTTTCATGGTATAGGAATCATTTTAATTTTTTAACATTTAGTTTAGTAAAATTTCATATACTGCCTAGATTAGTGGAATTAAAATTATAAAATCTTCATTTTCTATAGAAACGGAGGCAACCAAGGTTCTAAACCTCTTTAACCATCATCTTATGTTAGTTATCTATTAAACTATACATTAAAACCAGATTTTTAATTTTTTGAAAATTTTCCAAAATATGTGGGTTAACCCCTTTTAAAATATTGAGTTTTCGGTAAATGCTCTATATACTAAAGTTTATGCTCTTCCATTTTTTTAAAAAAATCAAAACACATTATACATTTGAATTAATGTATTTTAAACTCTTTTTCATGGTATACGAATAATTCTAATTTTTTAACATTTAGTTTAGTAAAATTTCATATAACGCCTAGATTATGGAATTAAAATTATAAAATCTTCATTTTCTATAGAAACGGAGGCAACCAAGGTTCTAAACCTCTTTGACCATCATCTTATGTTAGTTCTCTATGAAACTATACATTAAAACCAGATTTTGAAAATTTTGAAAATTTTCCAAAATCCGTGGGTTTACCCCTTCTAAAATATTTAGTTTTTCGGTAAATGCTCTATATACGAAAGTTTATGCTCTTTCATTTTTTTTTAAAAAAATCAAAACACATTATACATTTTAATTAATGTATTCTAAACTGTTTTTCATGGTATGGGAATCATTCTATTTTTTTTAACATTTAGTTTAGTAAAATTTCATATACTGCCTAGATTAGTGGAATTAAAATTATAAAATCTTCATTTTCTATAGAAACGGAGGCAACCAAGGTTCTAAACCTATTTGACCATCATCTTATGTTAGTTATCTATGAAACTATACATTAAAACCAGATTTTTAAAATTTTGATAATTTTCCAAAATCCGTGGGTTAACCCCTTTTAAAATATTGAGTTTTCGGTAAATGCTCTATATACTAAAGTTTATGCTCTTTCATTTTTAAAAAAACTCAAAACACATTATACATTTGAATTAATGTATTATAAACTATTTTTCATGGTATAGGAATCATTCTAATTTTTTAACATTTAGTTTAGTAAAATTTCATATACTGCCTAGATTAGTGGAATTAAAATTATAAAATCTTCATTTTCTATAGAAACGGAGGCAATCAAGGTTCTAAACCTCTTTGACCATCATCTTATGTTAGTTCTCTATGAAACTATACATTAAAACCAGATTTTTAAAATTTTGAAAATTTTCCAAAATCCGTGGGTTTACCCCTTCTAAAATATTTAGTTTTTCGGTAAATGCTCTATATACTAAAGTTTATGCTCTTTCATTTTTTTTTAAAAAAGTCAAAACACAATCTACATTTAAATTAATGCATTCTACACTCTATTTCATGGTATATAGGAATCATTCTAATTTTTTAACATTTAGTTTAGTAAAATTTCATATACTGCTAGATTAGTAATGTGCAATTACTAAATATTCATTTTCTAGAGACACGGAGGCAACAAAGGTTCTAAACCTCTTTGACCATCATCTTATGTTAGTTCTCTATGAAACTATAAATTTAAACCAGAATTTTAAAATTTTGAAAATTTTCCAAAACCCGTGGGTTAACCCCTTCTAAAATATTGAATTTTTCTGTAAATGCTCTATATACTGAAGTTTATGCTCTTTCATTTTTTAAAAAAAATCAAAACACAATCTACGTTTAAATTAATGTATTCTAAACTCTATTTCATGGTATATAGGAATCAATCTAATTTTTTAACATTTAGTTTAGTAAAATTTCATATACTGCCTAGATTAGTGGAATTAAAATTATAAAATCTTCATTTTCTATAGAAACGGAGGCAACCAAGGTTCTAAACCTCTTTGACCATCATCTTATGTTAGTTCTCTATGAAACTATACATTAAAACCAGATTTTAAAATTTTGAAAATTTTGAAAAATTTTCCAAAACTGGGTTAACCCTTCTAAAATATTTAGTTTTTCGATAAATGCTCTATATACTAAAGTTTATGCTCTTTCATTTAAAAAAAAAATCAAAACACAATGTAAATTTAAATTAATGCATTCTAAACTTTATTTCATGGTATATAGGAATCATTCTAATTTTTTAACATTTAGTTTAGTAAAATTTCATATACTGCTAGATTAGTGGAAGTGCAATTACAAAATATTCATTTTCTAGAGACACGGAGGCAACAAAGGTTCTAAACCTCTTTGATCATCATATTACATCAGTTCCTCATGAAACTATATATTAAAACCAGAATTTTAAATTTTTGAAAAATTTCCAAAACCCGTGGGTTAACCCCCCTTCTAAAATATTGAGTTTTTCGGTAAATGCTCTATATACTAAAGTTTATGCTCTTTCATTTGTAAAAAAATCAAAATAATTATACATTTAAATTAATTTATTGTAAACTCTTTTTCATGGTATAGGAATCATTTTAATTTTTTAACATTTAGTTTAGTAAAATTTCATATAGTGCCTAGATTAGTGGAATTAAAATTATAAAATCTTCATTTTCTATAGAAACGGAGGCAACCAAGGTTCTAAACCTCTTTGACCATCATCTTATGTTAGTTCTCTATGAAAATATACATTAAAACCAGATTTTAAAATTTTGAAAATTTTCCAAAACTGCGGGTTAACCCCTTCTAAAATATTGAGTTTTTCTAGAATGCTCTATATACTAAAGTTTATGCTCTTTCATTTGTAAAAAAATCAAAACTCATTATACATTTAAATTAATGTATTGTAAACTATTTTTCATGGTATAGGAATCATTTTAATTTTTTAACATTTAGTTTAGTAAAATTTCATATACTGCCTAGATTAGTGGAATTAAAATTATTAAATCTTCATTTTCTATAGAAACGGAGGCAACCAAGGTTCTAACCTCTTTGACCATCATCTTATGTTAGTTCTCTATGAAACTAAAAGTTAAAACCAGATTTTTAAATTTTTGAAAATTTTCCAAAATCTGTGGCTTTACCCCTTCTAAAATATTTAGTTTTCCGGTAACTGCTCTATATACTAAAGTTTATGCTCTTTTATTTTTTTTAAAAATCAAAACTCATTATACATTCAAATTAATGTATTGTAAACTCTTTTTCATGGTATATAGGAATCATTCTAATTTTTTAACATTTAGTTTAGTAAAATTTCATATACTGCCTAGATTAGTGGAACTAAAATTATAAAATCTTCATTTTCTATAGAAACGGAGGCAACCAAGGTTATAAACCTCTTTGACCATCATATTATGTTAGTTCTCTATGAAACTATACATTAAAACAAGATTTTTAAAATTATGAAAATTTTCCAAAATCCGTGGGTTTACTACCCCTTCTTAAATTTTGAGTTTTTCGGTAAATGCTCTATATACTAAAGTTCATGCTCTTTCATTTTTTAAAATAATCAAAACTCATTATACATTTAAATTAATGTATTGTAAACTCTTTTTTATGGTATATAGGAATCATTCTAATTTTTTAACATTTAGTTTAGTAAAATTTCATATACTGCCTAGATTAGTGGAATTAAAATTATAAAATCTTCATTTTCTATAGAAACGGAAACAATCAAGGTTCTAAACCTCTTTGACCATCATATTATGTTAGTTCTCTATGAAACTATACATTAAAACCAGATTTTTAAAATTTTGAAAATTTTCCAAAATCCGTGGGTTAACCACTTTTAAAATATTGAGTTTTCGGTAAATGCTCTATATACTAAAGTTTATGCTCTTTAATTTTTTTTAAAAAATCAAAACACATTATACATTTGAATTAATGTATTCTAAATTCTTTTTCATGGTATAGGAATCATTCTAATTTTTTAACATTTAGTTTAGTTAAATTTCATATACTGCATAGATTAGTAGAATTAAAATGATAAGATCTTCATTTTCTATAAAAACGGAGGCAACCAAGGTTCTAAACCTCTTTGACCATCAACTTGGGTTAACCCCCTTCTAAAATATTGAGTTTTTCGGTAAATGCTCTATATACTAAAGTTTATGCTCTTTCATTTTTTTTTAAAAAAGTCAAAACACATTCTACATTTAAATTAATGCATTCTACACTCTATTTCATGGTATATAGGAATCATTCTAATTTTTTAACATTTAGTTTAGTAAAATTTCATATACTGCTAGATTAGTGGAAGTGCAATTACTAAATATTCATTTTCTAGAGACACGGAGGCAACAAAGGTTCTAAACCTCTTTGACCATCATCTTATGTTAGTTCTCTATGAAACTATAAATTAAAACCAGAATTTTAAATTTTTGAAAAATTTCCAAAATCCATGGGTTAACCCCTTCTAAAATATTGAGTTTTTCTGTAAATGCTCTATATACTGAAGTTTATGCTCTTTCATTTTTAAAAAATCAAAACACAATCTACATTTAAATTAATGTATTCTAAACTCTTTTCATGGTATATAGGAATCATTCTAATTTTTAACATTTAGTTTAGTAAAATTTCATATACCTAGATTAGTGGAATTAAAATTATAAAATCTTCATTTTCTATAGAAACGGAGGCAACCAAGGTTCTAAACCTCTTTGACCATCATCTTATGTTAGTTCTCTATGAAACTATACATTAAAACCAGATTTTTAAATTTTTGAAAATTTTCCAAAATCCGTGGGTTAACCCCTTTTAAAATATTGAGTTTTCGGTAAATGCTCTATATACTAAAGTTTATGCTCTTCCATTTTTTTTAAAAAATCAAAACACATTATACATTTGAATTAATGTATTTTAAACTCTTTTTCATGGTATACGAATAATTCTAATTTTTTAACATTTAGTTTAGTAAAATTTCATATACTGCCTAGATTAGTAGAATTAAAATTATAAAATCTTCATTTTCTATAGAAACGGAGGCAACCAAGGTTCTAAACCTCTTTGACCATCATCTTATGTTAGTTCTCTATGAAACTATACATTAAAACCAGATTTTGAAAATTTTGAAAATTTTGAAAAATTTTCCAAAACTGTGGGTTTACCCCTTCTAAAATATTGAGTTTTTCTGTAAATGCTCTATATACGAAAGTTTATGCTCTTTCATTTTTTTTTAAAAAAATCAAAACACATTATACATTTTAATTAATGTATTCTAAACTGTTTTTCATGGTATGGGAATCATTCTATTTTTTTTAACATTTAGTTTAGTAAAATTTCATATACTGCCTAGATTAGTGGAATTAAAATTATAAAATCTTCATTTTCTATAGAAACGGAGGCAACCAAGGTTCTAAACCTATTTGACCATCATCTTATGTTAGTTATCTATGAAACTATACATTAAAACAAAATTTTTAAAATTTTGATAATTTTCCAAAATCCGTGGGTTAACTCCTTTTAAAATATTGAGTTTTCGGTAAATGCTCTATATACTAAAGTTTATGCTCTTTCATTTTTAAAAAATCAAAACACATTATACATTTGAATTAATGTATTATAAACTATTTTTCATGGTATAGGAATCATTCTAATTTTTTAACATTTAGTTTAGTAAAATTTCATATACTGCCTAGATTAGTGGAATTAAAATTATAAAATCTTCATTTTCTATAGAAACGGAGGCAATCAAGGTTCTAAACCTCTTTGACCATCATCTTATGTTAGTTCTCTATGAAACTATACATTAAAACCAGATTTTTAAAATTTTGAAAATTTTCCAAAATCCGTGGGTTTACCCCTTCTAAAATATTTAGTTTTTCAGTAAATGCTCTATATACTAAAGTTTATGCTCTTTCATTTTTTTTTAAAAAAGTCAAAACACAATCTACATTTAAATTAATGCATTCTACACTCTATTTCATGGTATATAGGAATCATTCTAATTTTTTAACATTTAGTTTAGTAAAATTTCATATACTGCTAGATTAGTGGAAGTGCAATTACTAAATATTCATTTTCTAGAGACACGGAGGCAACAAAGGTTCTAAACCTCTTTGACCATCATCTTATGTTAGTTCTCTATGAAACTATAAATTTAAACCAGAATTTTAAAATTTTGAAAATTTTCCAAAATCCGTGGGTTAACCCCTTCTAAAATATTGAATTTTTCTGTAAATGCTCTATATACTGAAGTTTATGCTCTTTCATTTTTAAAAAATCAAAACACATCTACATTTAAATTAATGTATTCTAAACTCTATTTCATGGTATATAGGAATCATTCTAATTTTTAACATTTAGTTTAGTAAAATTTCATATACTGCCTAGATTAGTGGAATTAAAATTATAAAATCTTCATTTTCTATAGAAACGGAGGCAACCAAGGTTCTAAACCTCTTTGACCATCATCTTATGTTAGTTCTCTATGAAACTATACATTAAAACCAGATTTTAAAATTTTGAAAATTTTCCAAAATCCGTGGGTTAACCCCTTCTAAAATATTGAGTTTTCGTAAATGCTCTATATACTAAAGTTTATGCTCTTTCATTTAAAAAAAAAATCAAAACACAATGTAAATTTAAATTAATGCATTCTAAACTTTATTTCATGGTATATAGGAATCATTCTAATTTTTTAACATTTAGTTTAGTAAAATTTCATATACTGCTAGATTAGTGGAAGTGCAATTACAAAATATTCATTTTCTAGAGACACGGAGGCAACAAAGGTTCTAAACCTCTTTGATCATCATATTACATCAGTTCTCTATGAAACTATATATTAAAACCAGAATTTTAAATTTTTGAAAAATTTCCAAAATCCGTGGGTTAACCCCCCTTCTAAAATATTGAGTTTTTCGGTAAATGCTCTATATACTAAAGTTTATGCTCTTTCATTTGTAAAAAAATCAAAATAATTATACATTTAAATTAATTTATTGTAAACTCTTTTTCATGGTATAGGAATCATTTTAATTTTTTAACATTTAGTTTAGTAAAATTTCATATACTGCCTAGATTAGTGGAATTAAAATTATAAAATCTTCATTTTCTATAGAAACGGAGGCAACCAAGGTTCTAAACCTCTTTGACCATCATCTTATGTTAGTTCTCTATGAAAATATACATTAAAACCAGATTTTTAAATTTTGAAAATTTTCCAAAATCCGTGGGTTAACCCCTTCTAAAATATTGAGTTTTTCGGTAAATGCTCTATATACTAAAGTTTATGCTCTTTCATTTGTAAAAAAATCAAAACTCATTATACATTTAAATTAATGTATTGTAAACTCTTTTTCATGGTATAGGAATCATTTTAATTTTTTAACATTTAGTTTAGTAAAATTTCATATACTGCCTAGATTAGTGGAATTAAAATTATTAAATCTTCATTTTCTATAAACGAGGCAACCAAGGTTCTAACCTCTTTGACCATCATCTTATGTTAGTTCTCTATGAAACTATAAATTAAAACCAGATTTTTAAATTTTGAAAATTTTCCAAAATCTGTGGGTTAACCCCTCTAAAATATTGAGTTTTCCGGTAAATGCTCTATATACTAAAGTTTATGCTCTTTCATTTTTTATAAAAATCAAAACTCATTATACATTCAAATTAATGTATTGTAAACTCTTTTTCATGGTATATAGGAATCATTCTAATTTTTTAACATTTAGTTTAGTAAAATTTCATATACTGCCTAGATTAGTGGAACTAAAATTATAAAATCTTCATTTTCTATAAACGGAGGCAACCAAGGTTATAAACCTCTTTGACCATCATATTATGTTAGTTCTCTATGAAACTATACATTAAAACCAGATTTTAAAATTTTGAAATTTTTCCAAAACTGTGGGTTTACCCTTCTAAAATATTGAGTTTTTCAGAATGCTCTATATACTAAAGTTCATGCTCTTTCATTTTAAAATAATCAAAACTCATTATACATTTAAATTAATGTATTGTAAACTCTTTTTATGGTATATAGGAATCATTCTAATTTTTAACATTTAGTTTAGTAAAATTTCATATACTGCCTAGATTAGTGGAATTAAAATTATAAAATCTTCATTTTCTATGAAACGGAGGCAATCAAGGTTCTAAACCTCTTTGACCATCATATTATGTTAGTTCTCTATGAAACTATACATTAAAACCAGATTTTAAAATTTTGAAAATTTTCCAAAACTGGGTTAACCCCTTTAAAATATTGAGTTTTTCTAAATGCTCTATATACTAAAGTTTATGCTCTTTCATTTTTAAAAAATCAAAACACATTATACATTTGAATTAATGTATTCTAAACTCTTTTTCATGGTATAGGAATCATTCTAATTTTTAACATTTAGTTTAGTAAAATTTCATATAATGCCTAGATTAGTGGAATTAAAATGATAAGATCTTCATTTTCTATAAAAACGGAGGCAACCAAGGTTCTAAACCTCTTTGACCATCAACTTGGGTTAACCCCCTTCTAAAATATTGAGTTTTTCGGTAAATGCTCTATATACTAAAGTTTATGCTCTTTCATTTTTTTTTAAAAAAGTCAAAACACATTCTACATTTAAATTAATGCATTCTACACTCTATTTCATGGTATATAGGAATCATTCTAATTTTTTAACATTTAGTTTAGTAAAATTTCATATACTGCTAGATTAGTGGAAGTGCAATTACTAAATATTCATTTTCTAGAGACACGGAGGCAACAAAGGTTCTAAACCTCTTTGACCATCATCTTATGTTAGTTCTCTATGAAACTATAAATTAAAACCAGAATTTTAAATTTTTGAAAAATTTCCAAAATCCATGGGTTAACCCCTTCTAAAATATTGAGTTTTTCTGTAAATGCTCTATATACTGAAGTTTATGCTCTTTCATTTTAAAAAAAAATCAAAACACAATCTACATTTAAATTAATGTATTCTAAACTCTTTTTCATGGTATATAGGAATCATTCTAATTTTTTAACATTTAGTTTAGTAAAATTTCATATACTGCCTAGATTAGTGGAATTGAAATTATAAAATCTTCATTTTCTATAGAAACGGAGGCAACCATGGTTCTAAACCTCTTTGACCATCATCTTATGTTAGTTCTCCATGAAACTATACATTAAAACCAGATTTTTAAAATTTTGAAAATTTTCCAAAATCCGTGGGTTTACCCCTTCTAAAATATTGAGTTTTTCGGTAAATGCTCTATATACGAAAGTTTATGCTCTTTCATTTTAAAAAATCAAAACACATTATACATTTGAATTAATGTATTCTAAACTATTTCAAATGATATAGGAATCATTCAATTTTTTAACATTTTAGTTTAGTAAAATTTCATATACTGCCTAGATTAGTGAAATTAAAATTATAAAATCTTCATTTTCTATAGAAACGGAGGCAACCAAGGTTCTAAACCTCTTTGACCATCATCTTATGTTAGTTCTCTATGAAACTAAGTATTAAAACCAGATTTTAAAATTTTGAAAATTTTCCAAAACTGTGGGTTTACCCCTTCTAAAATATTGAGTTTTTCTCAGAATGCTCTATATACTAAAGTTTATGCTCTTTCATTTTTAAAAAAATCAAAACTCATTATACATTTAAATTAATGTATTCTAAACTCTATTTCATGGTATATAGGAATCATTCTAATTTTTAACATTTAGTTTAGTAAAATTTCATATACCGCTAGATTAGTGGAATTAAAATGATAAAATCTTCATTTTCTATGAAACGGAGGCAATCAAGGTTCTAAACCTCTTTGACCATCATCTTATGTTAGTTCTCTATGAAACTATACATTAAAACCAGATTTTAAAATTTTGAAAATTTTCCAAAACTGTGGTTAACCCCTTTAAAATATTGAGTTTTTCTAAATGCTCTATATACTAAAGTTTATGCTCTTTCATTTTTTAAAAAAATCAAAACACATTATACATTTGAATTAATGTATTCTAAACTCTTTTTCATGGTATAGAATCATTCTAATTTTTAACATTTAGTTTAGTAAAATTTCATATACCGCCTAGATTAGTGGAATTAAAATTATAAAATCTTCATTTTCTATAAACGGAGGCAATCAAGGTTCTAAACCTCTTTGACCATCATCTTATGTTAGTTCTCTATGAAACTATACATTAAAACCAGATTTTAAAATTTTGAAAATTTTCCAAAACTGGGTTAACCCCTTTAAAATATTGAGTTTTCGGTAAATGCTCTATATACTAAAGTTTATGCTCTTTCATTTTTTTAAAAAAATCAAAACACATTATACATTTGAATTAATGTATTCTAAACTCTTTTTCATAGTTTAGGAATCATTCTAATTTTTTAACATTTAGTTTAGTAAAATTTCATATACTGCCTAGATTAGTGGAATTAAAATTATAAAATCTTCATTTTCTATAGAAACGGAGGCAACCAAGGTTCTAAACCTCTTTGACCATCATCTTATGTTAGTTCTATATGAAACTATACATTAAAACCAGATTTTTAAAATTTTAAAAATTTTCCCAAATCCGTGGGTTAAACTCATTAGTGGAATGCAATTACAAAATATTCATTTTCTAGCGACACGGAGGCAACAAAGGTTCTAAACCTCTTTGATCATCATATTACATCAGTTCTCTATGAAACTATACATTAAAACCAGATTTTTCAAAATTTTGAAAATTTTCCAAAATCCGTGGGTTAACCCCTTCTAAAATATTGAGTTTTTCTATAAATGCTCTATATACTGAAGTTTATGCTCTTTCATTTTTTGAAAAAAATCAAAACACAATCTACATTTAAATTAATGTATTCTAAACTCTTTTTCATGGTATATAGGAATCATTCTAATTTTTTAACATTTAGTTTAGTAAAATTTCATATACTGCCTAGATTAGTGGAATGCAATTATAAAATATTCATTTTCTAGAGACACGGAGGCAACAAAGGTTCTAAACCTCTTTGATCATCATATTACATCAGTTCTCTATGAAACTATATATTAAAACCAGAATTTTAAATTTTGAAAATTTTCCAAAACTGTGGGTTAACCCCTCTAAAATATTGAGTTTTTCTCAGAATGCTCTATATACTGAAGTTTATGCTCTTTCATTTATTTTAAAAAATCAAAACACAATCTACATTTAAATTAATGTATTCTAAACTCTTTTTCATGGTATATAGGAATCATTCTAATTTTTTAACATTTAGTTTAGTAAAATTTCATATACTGCTAGATTAGTGGAAGTGCAATTACAAAATATTCATTTTCTAGAGACACGGAGGCAACAAAGGTTCTAAACCTCTTTGATCATCATATTACATCAGTTCTCTATGAAACTATATATTAAAACCAGAATTTTAAATTTTTGAAAATTTTCCAAAATCTGTGGGTTAACCCCTTCTAAAATATTGAGTTTTTCGGTAAATGCTCTATATACTAAAGTTTATGCTCTTTCATTTGTAAAAAATCAAAACTCATTATACATTTGAATTAATGTATTCTAAACTATTTTTCATGGTATAGGAATCATTCTAATTTTTTAACATTTAGTTTAGTAAAATTTCATATACTGCCTAGATTAGTGGAATTAAAATTATAAAATCTTCATTTTCTATAGAAACGGAGGCAACCAAGGTTCTAAACCTCTTTGACCATCATCTTATGTTAGTTCTCTATGAAACTATACATTAAAACCAGATTTTAAAATTTTGAAAATTTTCCAAAATCCGTGGGTTAACCCCTTCTAAAATATTGAGTTTTTCTGTAAATGCTCTATATACTAAAGTTTATGCTCTTTCATTTTTTCAAAAAAATCAAAACACATTATACATTTGAATTAATGTATTCTAAACTATTTTTCATGGTATAGAATCATTCTAATTTTTAACATTTAGTTTAGTAAAATTTCATATAATCGCTAGATTAGTGGAATTAAAATTATAAAATCTTCATTTTCTATAGAAACGGAGGCAACCAAGGTTCTAAACCTCTTTGACCATCATCTTATGTTAGTTCTCTATGAAACTATACATTAAAACCAGATTTTAAAATTTTGAAAATTTTCCAAAACTGCGGGTTAACCCCTTTAAAATATTGAGTTTTTCTCAAATGCTCTATATAATAAAGTTTATGCTCTTTCATTTTTAAAAAAATCAAAACACATTATACATTTGAATTAATGTATTGTAAACTCTTTTTCATGGTATAGGAATCATTCTAATTTTTTAACATTTAGTTTAGTAAAATTTCATATACTGCCTAGATTAGTGGAATTAAAATTATAAAATCTTCATTTTCTATAGAAACGGAGGCAATCAAGGTTCTAAACCTCTTTGACCATCATCTTATGTTAGTTCTCTATGAAACTATACATTAAAACCAGATTTTTAAAATTTTGAAAATTTTCCAAAACTGTGGGTTAACCCCTCTAAAATATTGAGTTTTTCTCAAATGCTCTATATACTAAAGTTTATGCTCTTTCATTTTTAAAAAATCAAAACACAATCTACATTTAAATTAATGTATTCTAAACTCTTTTTCATGGTATATAGGAATCATTCTAATTTTTAACATTTAGTTTAGTAAAATTTCATATATCGCTAGATTAGTGGAAGTGCAATTACTAAATATTCATTTTCTAGAGACACGGAGGCAACAAAGGTTCTAAACCTCTTTGACCATCATCTTATGTTAGTTCTCTATGAAACTATAAATTTAAACCAGAATTTTAAAATTTTGAAAATTTTCCAAAATCCGTGGGTTAACCCCTTCTAAAATATTGAATTTTTCTGTAAATGCTCTATATACTGAAGTTTATGCTCTTTCATTTTTTAAAAAAAATCAAAACACAATCTACGTTTAAATTAATGTATTCTAAACTCTATTTCATGGTATATAGGAATCATTCTAATTTTTAACATTTAGTTTAGTAAAATTTCATATAACGCCTAGATTAGTGGAATTAAAATTATAAAATCTTCATTTTCTATAGAAACGGAGGCAACCAAGGTTCTAAACCTCTTTGACCATCATCTTATGTTAGTTCTCTATGAAACTATACATTAAAACCAGATTTTTAAAATTTTGAAAATTTTCCAAAATCCGTGGGTTAACCCCTTCTAAAATATTGAGTTTTTCGTAAATGCTCTATATACTAAAGTTTATGCTCTTTCATTTTTAAAAAATCAAAACACAATCTACATTTAAATTAATGTATTCTAAACTTTTTTCATGGTATATAGGAATCATTCTAATTTTTAACATTTAGTTTAGTAAAATTTCATATACTGCTAGATTAGTGGAATTAAAATTATAAAATCTTCATTTTCTAGAGACACGGAGGCAACAAAGGTTCTAAACCTCTTTGATCATCATATTACATTAGTTCTCTATGAAACTATATATTAAAACCAGAATTTTAAAATTTTGAAAATTTTCCAAAACTGCGGGTTAACCCCTTCTAAAATATTGAGTTTTTCTCAGAATGCTCTATATACTAAAGTTTATGCTCTTTCATTTGTAAAAAATCAAAACTCATTATACATTTAAATTAATGTATTGTAAACTCTTTTTCATGGTATAGGAATCATTCTAATTTTTTAACATTTAGTTTAGTAAAATTTCATATACTGCTAGATTAGTGGAATTAAAATTATAAAATCTTCATTTTCTATAGAAACGAGGCAACCAAGGTTCTAACCTCTTTGACCATCATCTTATGTTAGTTCTCTATGAAACTATAAATTAAAACCAGATTTTAAAATTTTGAAAATTTTCCAAAACTGTGGGTTTACCCCTTCTAAAATATTGAGTTTTTCAGAATGCTCTATATACTAAAGTTTATGCTCTTTCATTTTTAAAAAAAATCAAAACTCATTATACATTTAAATTAATGTATTGTAAACTCTTTTTCATGGTATAGGAATCATTCTAATTTTTAACATTTAGTTTAGTAAAATTTCATATAATCGCCTAGATTAGTGGAATTAAAATTATAAAATCTTCATTTTCTATAAACGGAGGCAACCAAGGTTCTAAACCTCTTTGACCATCATCTTATGTTAGTTCTCTATGAAACTATACATTAAAACCAGATTTTTAAAATTTTGAAAATTTTCCAAAATCTGTGGGTTTACCCCTTCTAAAATATTGAGTTTTTCGGTAAATGCTCTATATACTAAAGTTTATGCTCTTTCATTTTTTAAAAAAATCAAAACACAATCTACATTTAAATTAATGCATTCTAAACTCTATTTCATGGTATATAGGAATCATTCTAATTTTTTAACATTTAGTTTAGTAAAATTTCATATACTGCTAGATTAGTGGAAGTGCAATTACAAAATATTCATTTTCTAGAGAAACGGAGGCAACAAAGGTTCTAAACCTCTTTGACCATCATCTTATGTTAGTTCTCTATGAAACTATATATTAAAACCAGAAATTTAAAATTTTGAAAATTTTCCAAAACTGTGGGTTAACCCCTTCTAAAATATTGAGTTTTTCTCAGAATGCTCTATATACTGAAGTTTATGCTCTTTCATTTTTAAAAAATCAAAACACAATCTACATTTAAATTAATGTATTCTAAACTCTTTTTCATGGTATAGGAATCATTCTAATTTTTAACATTTAGTTTAGTAAAATTTCATATACTGCCTAGATTAGTGGAATTAAAATTATAAAATCTTCATTTTCTATAGAAACGGAGGCAACCAAGGTTCTAAACCTCTTTGACCATCATCTTATGTTAGTTCTCTATGAACTATACATTAAAACCAGATTTTTAAAATTTTGAAAATTTTCCAAAATCCGTGGGTTAACCCCTTCTAAAATATTGAGTTTTTCTGTAAATGCTCTATATACTAAAGTTTATGCTCTTTCATTTTTAAAAAATCAAAACACAATCTACATTTAAATTAATGCATTCTAAACTCTTTTTCATGGTATATAGGAATCATTCTAATTTTTAACATTTAGTTTAGTAAAATTTCATATAATCGCTAGATTAGTGGAATTAAAATTATAAAATCTTCATTTTCTAGAGACACGGAGGCAACAAAGGTTCTAAACCTCTTTGATCATCATATTACATCAGTTCTCTATGAAACTATATATTAAAACCAGAATTTTAAATTTTTGAAAAATTTCCAAAATCCGTGGGTTAACCCCTTCTAAAATATTGAGTTTTTCTGTAAATGCTCTATATACTGAAGTTTATGCTCTTTCATTTTTTTAAAAAAATCAAAACACAATCTACATTTAAATTAATGTATTCTAAACTCTTTTTCATGGTATATAGGAATCATTCTAATTTTTTTAACATTTAGTTTAGTAAAATTTCATATAATCGCTAGATTAGTGGAAGTGCAATTACAAAATATTCATTTTCTATAGAAACGGAGGCAACAAAGGTTCTAAACCTCTTTGACCATCATCTTATGTTAGTTCTCTATGAAACTATACATTAAAACCAGAATTTTAAAATTTTGAAAATTTTCCAAAATCCGTGGGTTAACCCTTCTAAAATATTGAGTTTTTCTCAGAATGCTCTATATACTGAAGTTTATGCTCTTTCATTTTTAAAAAATCAAAACACATCTACATTTAAATTAATGTATTCTAAACTCTTTTCATGGTATATAGGAATCATTCTAATTTTTAACATTTAGTTTAGTAAAATTTCATATACTGCCTAGATTAGTGGAATTAAAATTATAAAATCTTCATTTTCTATAGAAACGGAGGCAACCAAGGTTCTAAACCTCTTTGACCATCATCTTATGTTAGTTCTCTATGAAACTATACATTAAAACCAGATTTTTAAAATTTTGAAAATTTTCCAAAATCCGTGGGTTAACCCCTCTAAAATATTGAGTTTTTCTAGAATGCTCTATATACTAAAGTTTATGCTCTTTCATTTTTAAAAAAATCAAAACACATTATACATTTAAATTAATGTATTCTGAACTATATTTCATGGTATATAGGAATTATTCTAATTTTTAACATTTATTTTAGTAAAACATTTCATATATTGCCTAGATTAGTGGAATTAAAATTATAAAATCTTCATTTTCTATAGAAACGGAGGCAACCAAGGTTCTAAACCTCTTTGACCATCATCTTATGTTAGTTCTCTATGAAACTATATATTAAAACCAGATTTTTAAAATTTTGAAAATTTTCCAAAATCCGTGGGTTAACCCCTTCTAAAATATTGAGTTTTTCTGTAAATGCTCTATATACTAAAGTTTATGCTCTTTCATTTTTTAAAAAAATCAAAACTCATTATACATTTAAATTAATGTATTCTAAACTCTATTTCATGGTATATAGGAATCATTCTAATTTTTTAACATTTAGTTTAGTAAAATTTCATATACTGCCTAGATTAGTGGAATTAAAATTATAAAATCTTCATTTTCTATAGAAACGGAGGCAACCAAGGTTCTAAACCTCTTTGACCATCATCTTATGTTAGTTCTCTATGAAACTATACATTAAAACCAGATTTTTAAAATTTTTAAAATTTTGAAAATTTTCCAAAACTGGGTTAACCCCTTTAAAATATTGAGTTTTTCTCAAATGCTCTATATACTAAAGTTTATGCTCTTTCATTTTTAAAAAATCAAAACACATTATACATTTAAATTAATGTATTCTAAACTCTTTTTCATGGTATAGGAATCATTCTAATTTTTAACATTTAGTTTAGTAAAATTTCATATAACGCCTAGATTAGTGGAATTAAAATTATAAAATCTTCATTTTCTATGAAACTATACATTAAACAAGATTTTAAATTTTGAAAATTTTCCAAAATCCTGGGTTAACCCTTTAAAATATTGAGTTTTTCAGAATGCTCTATATACTGAAGTTTATGCTCTTTCATTTTTAAAAAATCAAAACACATCTACATTTAAATTAATGTATTCAAAACTATTTTTCATGGTATAGAATCATTCTAATTTTTAACATTTAGTTTAGTAAAATTTCATATAACGCCTAGATTAGTGGAATGCAATTACAAAATATTCATTTTCTAGCGACACGGAGGCAACAAAGGTTCTAAACCTCTTTGATCATCATATTACATCAGTTCTCTATGAAACTATACATTAAAACCAGATTTTTAAAATTTTTAAAATTTTGAAAATTTTCCAAAACCCGTGGGTTAACCCTTCTAAAATATTGAGTTTTTCTGTAAATGCTCTATATACTGAAGTTTATGCTCTTTCATTTTTAAAAAATCAAAACACAATCTACATTTAAATTAATGTATTCTAAACTCTTTTTCATGGTATATAGGAATCATTCTAATTTTTTAACATTTAGTTTAGTAAAATTTCATATACTCCTAGATTAGTGGAAGTGCAATTACAAAATATTCATTTTCTAGAGACACGGAGGCAACAAAGGTTCTAAACCTCTTTGATCATCATATTACATCAGTTCTCTATGAAACTATATATTAAAACCAGAATTTTAAATTTTTGAAAAATTTCCAAAATCCGTGGGTTAACCCCTTCTAAAATATTGAGTTTTTCTGTAAATGCTCTATATACTGAAGTTTATGCTCTTTCATTTTTTAAAAAATCAAAACACAATCTACATTTAAATTAATGTATTCTAAACTCTTTTTCATGGTATATAGGAATCATTCTAATTTTTTAACATTTAGTTTAGTAAAATTTCATATAATCGCTAGATTAGTGGAAGTGCAATTACAAAATATTCATTTTCTATAGAAACGGAGGCAACAAAGGTTCTAAACCTCTTTGATCATCATATTACATCAGTTCTCTATGAAACTATATATTAAAACCAGAATTTTAAATTTTTGAAAAATTTTCCAAAATCCGTGGGTTAACCCCTTCTAAAATATTGAGTTTTTGTGTAAATGCTCTATATACTAAAGTTTATGCTCTTTCATTTGTAAAAAAATCAAAACTCATTATACATTTGAATTAATGTATTGTAAACATTTTTCATGGTATAGGAATCATTCTAATTTTTTAACATTTAGTTTAGTAAAATTTCATATACTGCCTAGATTAGTGGAATTAAAATTATAAAATCTTCATTTTCTATAGAACGAGGCAACCAAGGTTCTAACCTCTTTGACCATCATCTTATGTTAGTTCTCTATGAAACTATAAATTAAAACCAGATTTTTAAATTTTGAAAATTTTCCAAAACTGGGTTAACCCTTCTAAAATATTGAGTTTTTCGGTAAATGCTCTATATACTGAAGTTTATGCTCTTTCATTTTTTAAAAAAATCAAAACACATTATACATTTGAATTAATGTATTCTAAACTATTTTTCATGGTATATAGGAATCATTCTAATTTTTTAACATTTAGTTTAGTAAAATTTCATATACTGCCTAGATTAGTGGAATTAAAATTATAAAATCTTCATTTTCTATAAACGGAGGCAACCAAGGTTCTAAACCTCTTTGATCATCATATTATGTTAGTTCTCTATGAAACTATAAATTAAAACCAGATTTTTAAAATTTTGAAAATTTTCCAAAACTGTGGTTAACCCTTCTAAAATATTTAGTTTTTCGTAAATGCTCTATATACTAAAGTTTATGCTCTTTCATTTTTAAAAAAATCAAAACACATTATACATTTGAATTAATGTATTGTAAACTCTTTTTCATGGTATAGGAATCATTCTAATTTTTAACATTTAGTTTAGTAAAATTTCATATAATGCCTAGATTAGTGGAATTAAAATTATAAAATCTTCATTTTCTATAAACGGAGGCAACCAAGGTTCTAAACCTCTTTACCATCATCTTATGTTAGTTCTCTATGAAACTATAAATTAAAACCAGATTTTTAAAATTTTGAAAATTTTCCAAAACCGTGGGTTAACCCTTTTAAAATATTGAGTTTTTCTCAGAATGCTCTATATACTAAAGTTTATGCTCTTTCATTTTTAAAAAAATCAAAACACATTATACATTTGAATTAATGTATTCTAAACTCTTTTTCATGGTATAGGAATCATTCTAATTTTTAACATTTAGTTTAGTAAAATTTCATATACCGCTAGATTAGTGGAATTAAAATTATAAAATATTCATTTTCTAGAGACACGGAGGCAACAAAGGTTCTAAACCTCTTTGACCATCATCTTATGTTAGTTCTCTATGAAACTATAAATTAAAACCAGATTTTTAAAATTTTGAAAATTTTCCAAAACTGGGTTAACCCTTCTAAAATATTGAGTTTTTCTCAGAATGCTCTATATACTAAGTTTATGCTCTTTCATTTTTAAAAAAATCAAAACACAATCTACATTTAAATTAATGTATTCTAAACTCTTTTTCATGGTATATAGGAATCATTCTAATTTTTTTAACATTTAGTTTAGTAAAATTTCATATACTGCCTAGATTAGTGGAATTAAAATTATAAAATCTTCATTTTCTATAGAAACGGAGGCAACCAAGGTTCTAAACCTCTTTGACCATCATCTTATGTTAGTTTCTATGAAACTATACATTAAAACCAGATTTTAAAATTTTGAAAATTTTCCAAAATCCGTGGGTTAACCCCTTCTAAAATATTGAGTTTTCTGTAAATGCTCTATATACTAAAGTTTATGCTCTTTCATTTTAAAAAAAATCAAAACACAATCTACATTTAAATTAATGTATTCTAAACTCTTTTTCATGGTATATAGGAATCATTCTAATTTTTAACATTTAGTTTAGTAAAATTTCATATACCGCTAGATTAGTGGAATTAAAATTATAAAATCTTCATTTTCTAGAGACACGGAGGCAACAAAGGTTCTAAACCTCTTTGATCATCATATTACATCAGTTCTCTATGAAACTATATATTAAAACCAGAATTTTAAATTTTTGAAAATTTTCCAAAATCCGTGGGTTAACCCCTTCTAAAATATTGAGTTTTTCGGTAAATGCTCTATATACTAAAGTTTATGCTCTTTCATTTGTAAAAAAAATCAAAACTCATTATACATTTAAATTAATGTATTGTAAACTCTTTTTCATGGTATAGGAATCATTCTAATTTTTAACATTTAGTTTAGTAAAATTTCATATACCTTCTAGATTAGTGGAATTAAAATTATAAAATCTTCATTTTCTATAAACGGAGGCAACCAAGGTTCTAACCTCTTTGACCATCATCTTATGTTAGTTCTCTATGAAACTATAAATTAAAACCAGATTTTAAAATTTTGAAAATTTTCCAAAATCTGTGGGTTTACCCCTTCTAAAATATTGAGTTTTTCGGTAAATGCTCTATATACTAAAGTTTATGCTCTTTCATTTTTTAAAAAATCAAAACTCATTATACATTTAAATTAATGTATTGTAAACTCTTTTTCATGGTATATAGGAATCATTCTAATTTTTTAACATTTAGTTTAGTAAAATTTCATATACTGCCTAGATTAGTGGAATTAAAATTATAAAATCTTCATTTTCTATAGAAACGGAGGCAACCAAGGTTCTAAACCTCTTTGACCATCATCTTATGTTAGTTCTCTATGAAACTATACATTAAAACCAGATTTTTAAAATTTTGAAAATTTTCCAAAATCCGTGGGTTTACCCCTTCTAAAATATTGAGTTTTTCAGAATGCTCTATATACTAAAGTTTATGCTCTTTCATTTTTTAAAAAATCAAAACACAATCTACATTTAAATTAATGTATTCTAAACTCTTTTTCATGGTATATAGGAATCATTCTAATTTTTTAACATTTAGTTTAGTAAAATTTCATATACTGCTAGATTAGTGGAAGTGCAATTACAAAATATTCATTTTCTAGAGACACGGAGGCAACAAAGGTTCTAAACCTCTTTGACCATCATCTTATGTTAGTTCTCTATGAAACTATAAATTAAAACCAGATTTTAAAATTTTGAAAATTTTCCAAAACTGTGGGTTAACCCCTTCTAAAATATTGAGTTTTTCTGTAAATGCTCTATATACTGAAGTTTATGCTCTTTCATTTTTTTTAAAAAATCAAAACACAATATACGTTTAAATTAATGTATTCTAAACTCTTTTTCATGGTATATAGGAATCAATCTAATTTTTAACATTTAGTTTAGTAAAATTTCATATACTGCCTAGATTAGTGGAATTAAAATTATAAAATCTTCATTTTCTATAGAAACGGAGGCAACCAAGGTTCTAAACCTCTTTGACCATCATCTTATGTTAGTTTCTATGAAACTATACATTAAAACCTTAAAATTTTTTAAATTTTCCAAAATCTGTGGGTTTACCCCTTCTAAAATATTGGTAAATGCTCTATATACAAAAGTTTATGCTCTTTCATTTTAAAAAAATCAAAACACAATATACATTTAAATTAATGTATTCTAAACTCTTTTTCATGGTATATAGGAATCATTCTAATTTTTAACATTTAGTTTAGTAAAA
>CM028690.1:57906341-57946911 GCA_016771965.1 Brassica carinata | reverse complement strand
TTTACTAAACTAAATGTTAAAAAATTAAATGATTCCTATACCATGAAAAAGAGTTAACAATACATTAATTTAAATGTATAATGTGTTTTGATTTTTTAAAAATGAAAGAGCATAAACTTCAGTATATAGAGCATTTACGAAAAACTCAATATTTTAGAAGGGTTAACCCACAGTTTTGGAAAATTTTCAAAATTTTAAAAATCTGGTTTTAATGTATAGTTTCATAGAGAACTAACATAAGATGATGGTCAAAGAGGTTTAGAACCTTGGTTGCCTCCGTTTCTATAGAAAATGATGATTTTATAATTTTAATTCCACTAATCTAGGCAGTATATGAAATTTTACTAAACTAAATGTTAAAAAATTAGAATGATTCCTATATACCATGAAAAAGAGTTTACAATACATTAATTTAAATGTATAATGAGTTTTGATTTTTTAAAAATGAAAGAGCATAAACTTTAGTATATAGAGCATTTACCGAAAAACTCAATATTTTAGAAGGGGTAAACCCACGGATTTTGGAAAATTTTCAAAATTTTAAAAATCTGGTTTTAATGTTTAGTTTCATGGAGAACTAACATAAGATGATGGTGAAAGAGGTTTAGAACCTTGGTTGCCTCCGTTTCTATAGAAAATGAAGATTTTATAATTTTAATTCCACTAATCTAGGCAGTATATGAAATTTTACTAAACTAAATGTTAAAAAATTAAATTGATTCCTATATACCATGAAAAAGAGTTTAGAATACATTAATTTAAACGTAGATTGTGTTTTGATTTTTTTTTAAAAATGAAAGAGCATAAACTTTAGTATATAGAGCATTTACCGAAAAACTCAATATTTTAGAAGGGTTAACCCACGGATTTTGGAAAATTTTCAAAATTTTAAAAATCTGGTTTTAATGTATAGTTTCATAGAGAACTAACATAAGATGATGGTCAAAGAGGTTTAGAACCTTGGTTGCCTCCGTTTCTATAGAAAATGAAGATTTTATAATTTTAATTCCACTAATCTAGGCATTATATGAAATTTTACTAAACTAAATGTTAAAAAATTAGAATGATTCCTATATACCATGAAAAAGAGTTTAGAATACATTAATTTAAATGTAGATTGTGTTTTGATTTTTTTAAAAATGAAGAGCATAAACTTTAGTATATAGAGCATTCTGAAAAACTCAATATTTTAGAAGGGTTAACCCGCAGTTTTGGAAAATTTTCAAAATTTTAAAAATCTGGTTTTAATGTATAGTTTCATAGAGAACTAACATAAGATGATGGTCAAAGAGGTTTAGAACCTTGGTTGCCTCCGTTTCTATAGAAAATGAAGATTTTATAATTTTAATTCCACTAATCTAGGCAGTATATGAAATTTTACTAAACTAAATGTTAAAAAATTAGAATGATTCCTATACCATGAAAAAGAGTTTACAATACATTAATTTAAATGTATAATGAGTTTTGATTTTTTTAAAAATGAAAGAGCATAAACTTTAGTATATAGAGCATTTACCGAAAAACTCAATATTTTAGAAGGGTTAACCCACGGATTTTGGAAAATTTTCAAAATTTTAAAAATCTGGTTTTAATGTATAGTTTCATAGAGAACTAACATAAGATGATGGTCAAAGAGGTTTAGAACCTTGGTTGCCTCCGTTTCTATAGAAAATGAAGATTTTATAATTTTAATTCCACTAATCTAGGCAGTATATGAAATTTTACTAAACTAAATGTTAAAAAATTAAATGATTCCTATACCATGAAAAAGAGTTTAGAATACATTAATTTAAATGTATAATGTGTTTTGATTTTTTTAAAAATGAAAGAGCATAAACTTTAGTATATAGAGCATTTACCGAAAAACTCAATATTTTAGAAGGGTTAACCACAGTTTTGGAAAATTTTCAAAATTTTAAAAATCTGGTTTTAATGTATAGTTTCATAGAGAACTAACATAAGATGATGGTCAAAGAGGTTTAGAACCTTGATTGCCTCCGTTTCTATAGAAAATGAAGATTTTATAATTTTAATTCCACTAATCTAGGCAGTATATGAAATTTTACTAAACTAAATGTTAAAAAATTAGAATGATTCCTATATATCATGAAAAAGAGTTTAGAATACATTAATTTAAATGTAGATTGTGTTTTGATTTTTTTAAAAATGAAAGAGCATAAACTTCAGTATATAGAGCATTTACAGAAAAACTCAATATTTTAGAAGGGGTTAACCCACAGATTTTGGAAAATTTTCAAAATTTTAAAAATCTGGTTTTAATGTATAGTTTCATAGAGAACTAACATAAGATGATGGTCAAAGAGGTTTAGAACCTTGATTGCCTCCGTTTCTATAGAAAATGAAGATTTTATAATTTTAATTCCACTAATCTAAAGATATGAAATTTTACTAAACTAAATGTTAAAAAATTAGAATGATTCCTATATACCATGAAAAAGAGTTTAGAATACATTAATTTAAATGTAGATTGTGTTTTGATTTTTTTAAAAAATGAAAGAGCATAAACTTCAGTATATAGAGCATTTACTGAAAAACTCAATATTTTAGAAGGGGTTAACCCACGGATTTTGGAAAATTTTCAAAATTTTAAAAATCTGGTTTTAATGTATAGTTTCATAGAGAACTAACATAAGATGATGGTCAAAGAGGTTTATAACCTTGGTTGCCTCCGTTTCTATAGAAAATGAAGATTTTATAATTTTAATTCCACTAATCTAAAGATATGAAATTTTACTAAACTAAATGTTAAAAAATTAGAATGATTTCTATACCATGAAAAGAGTTTACAATACATTAATTTAAATGTATAATGAGTTTTGATTTTTTTACAAATGAAAGAGCATAAACTTTAGTATATAGAGCATTTACCGAAAAACTCAATATTTTAGAAGGGGTTAACCCACGGATTTTGGAAATTTTTCAAAAATTTAAAATTCTGGTTTTAATATATAGTTTCATAGAGAACTGATGTAAAATGATGATCAAAGAGGTTTAGAACCTTTGTTGCCTCCGTGTCTCTAGAAAATGAATATTTTGTAATTGCACTTCCACTAATCTAGCAGTATATGAACTTTTACTAAACTAAATGTTAAAAAATTAGAATGATTCCTATATACCATGAAATAGAGTTTAGAATGCATTAATTTAAATGTAGATTGTGTTTTGATTTTTTTAAAAAAATGAAAGAACATAAACTTTAGTATATAGAGCATTTACCGAAAAACTCAATATTTTAGAAGGGGTTAACCCACGGATTTTGGAAAATTTTCAAAATTTTAAAAATCTGGTTTTAATGTATAGTTTCATAGAGAACTAACATAAGATGATGGTCAAAGAGGTTTAGAACCTTGGTTGCCTCCGTTTCTATAGAAAATGAAGATTTTATAATTTTCATTCCACTAATCTAGGCAATATATGAAATTTTACTAAACTAAATGTTAAAAAAATAAAATGATTCCTATACCATGAAAAAGAGTTTACAATACATTAATTTAAATGTAAAATGAGTTTTGATTTTTTTACAAATGAAAGAGCATAAACTTTAGTATATAGAGCATTCTGAGAAAAACTCAATATTTTAGAAGGGTTAACCCAGTTTTGGAAAATTTTCAAAATTTTAAAAATCTGGTTTTAATGTATAGTTTCATAGAGAAATAACATAAGATGATGGTCAAAGAGGTTTAGAACCTTGGTTGCCTCCGTTCTATAGAAAATGAAGATTTTATAATTTTAATTCCACTAATCTAGGCAATATATGAAATTTTACTAAACTAAATGTTAAAAATTTAAATGATTCCTATACCATGAAAAGAGTTTACAATACATTAATTTAAATGTATAATGAGTTTTGATTTTTTACAAATGAAAAGCATAAACTTTAGTATATAGAGCATTCTGAGAAAAACTCAATATTTTAGAAGGGTTAACCCACAGTTTTGGAAAATTTTCAAAATTTAAAATCTTGTTTAATGTATAGTTTCATAGAGAACTAACATAAGATGATGGTCAAAGAGGTTTAGAACCTTGGTTGCCTCCGTTTATAGAAAATGAAGATTTTATAATTTTAATTCCACTAATCTAGGCAATATATGAAATTTTACTAAACTAAATGTTAAAAATTAGAATGATTCCTATACCATGAAAAAGAGTTTAGAATACATTAATTCAAATGTATAATGTTTTTTGATTTTTTTAAAAAAATTAAAGAGCATAAACTTTAGTATATAGAGCATTTACCGAAAACTCAATATTTTAAAAGGAGTTAACCCACGGATTTTGAAAAATTTTCAAAAATTTAAAAATCTGGTTTTAATGTATAGTTTCATAGAGAACTAACATAAGATGATGGTCAAAGAGGTTTATAACCTTGGTTGCCTCCGTTTCTATAGAAAATGAAGATTTTATAATTTTAATTCCACTAATCTAGGCAGTATATGAAATTTTACTAAACTAAATGTTAAAAAATTAGAATGATTACTATATATCATGAAAAAGAGTTTAGAATACATTAATTCAATGTATAATGTGTTTTGATTTTTTGAAAAAATTAAAGAGCATAAACTTTAGTATATAGAGCATTTACCGAAAACTCAATATTTTAAAAGGGGTTAACCCACGGATTTTGAAAATTTTCAAAATTTTAAAATCTTGTTTAATGTATAGTTTCATAGAGAACTAACATAAGATGATGGTCAAAGAGGTTTAGAACCTTGATTGCCTCTGTTTCTTTAGAAAATGAAGATTTTATAATTTTAATTCCACTAATCTAGGCAGTATATGAAATTTTACTAAACTAAATGTTAAAAAAATAGAATGATTCCTATATATCATGAAAAAGAGTTTAGAATACATTAATTTAAATGTAGATTGTGTTTTGATTTTTTAAAAAAAATGAAAGAGCATAAACTTCAGTATATAGAGCATTTACAGAAAAACTCAATATTTTAGAAGGGGTTAACCCAGTTTTGGAAAATTTTCAAAAATTTAAAAATCTGGTTTTAATGTATAGTTTCATAGAGAACTAACATAAGATGATCGTCAAAGAGGTTTAGAACCTTGGTTGCCTACGTTTCTATAGAAAATGAAGATTTTATAATTTTAATTCCACTAATCTAGGCGGTATATGAAATTTTACTAAACTAAATGTTAAAAAATTAGAATGATTCCTATACCATGAAAAAGAGTTTACAATACATTAATTTAAATGTATAATGAGTTTTGATTTTTTTACAAATGAAAGAGCATAAACTTTAGTATAGAGCATTTACGAAAAACTCAATATTTTAGAAGGGGTTATTAACCCGCAGTTTTGGAAAATTTTTCAAAAATTTTAAAATTCTGGTTTTAATATATAGTTTCATAGAGAACTGATGTAAAATGATGATCAAAGAGGTTTAGAACCTTTGTTGCCTCCGTGTCTCTAGAAAATGAATATTTTGTAATTGCACTTCCACTAATCTAGCAGTATATGAACTTTTACTAAACTAAATGTTAAAAAATTAGAATGATTCCTATATACCATGAAATAGAGTTTAGAATTCATTAATTTAAATGTAGATTGTGTTTTGATTTATTTTTTAAAATGAAAGAGCATAAACTTTAGTATATAGAGCATTTACCGAAAAACTCAATATTTTAGAAGGGGTTAACCCACGGATTTTGGAAAATTTTCAAAAATTTTAAAATCTTGTTTAATGTATAGTTTCATAGAGAACTAACATAAGATGATGGTCAAAGAGGTTTAGAACCTTGGTTGCCTCCGTTTTTATAGAAAATGAAGATTTTATCATTTTAATTCTACTAATCTATGCAGTATATAAAATTTTACTAAACTAAATGTTAAAAAATTAGAATGATTCCTATACCATATAAAAGAGTTTAGAATACATTAATTCAAATGTATAATGTTTTTTGATTTTTTAAAAAAAAATAAAGAGCATAAACTTTAGTATATAGAGCATTCTGAAAACTCAATATTTTAAAAGGGGTTAACCCACGGATTTTGGAAAATTTTCAAAATTTTAAAAATCTGGTTTTAATGTTTAGTTTCATAGAGAACTAACATAAGATGATGGTCAAAGAGGTTTAGAACCTTGATTGCCTCTCTTTCTATAGAAAATGAATATTTTATAATTTTAATTCCACTAATCTAGGCAGTATATGAAATTTTACTAAACTAAATGTTAAAAAATTAGAATGATTCCTATATATCATGAAAAAGAGTTTAGAATACATTAATTTAAATGTAGATTGTGTTTTGATTTTTTCAAAAAAATTGAAAGAGCATAAACTTAGTATATAGAGCATTCTGAGAAAAACTCAATATTTTAGAAGGGGTTAACCCACAGTTTTGGAAAATTTTCAAAAATTTAAAAATCTGGTTTTAATGTATAGTTTCATAGAGAACTAACATAAGATGATGGTCAAAGAGGTTTATAACCTTGGTTGCCTCCGTTTCTATAGAAAATGAAGATTTTATAATTTTAATTCCACTAATCTAGGCAGTATATGAAATTTTACTAAACTAAATGTTAAAAAATTAGAATGATTTCTATACCATGAAAAGAGTTTACAATACATTAATTTAAATGTATAATGAGTTTTGATTTTTTTACAAATGAAAGAGCATAAACTTTAGTATATAGAGCATTCTAGAAAAACTCAATATTTTAGAAGGGGTTAACCCACAGTTTTGGAAAATTTTTCAAAAATTTTAAAATTCTGGTTTTAATATATAGTTTCATAGAGAACTGATGTAAAATGATGATCAAAGAGGTTTAGAACCTTTGTTGCCTCCGTGTCTAGAAAATGAATATTTTGTAATTGCACTTCCACTAATCTAGGCGGTATATGAAATTTTACTAAACTAAATGTTAAAAAATTAGAATGATTCCTATATACCATGAAATAGAGTTTAGAATTCATTAATTTAAATGTAGATTGTGTTTTGATTTATTTTTAAAATGAAAGAGCATAAACTTTAGTATATAGAGCATTTACCGAAAAACTCAATATTTTAGAAGGGGTTAACCCACGGATTTTGGAAAATTTTCAAAAATTTTAAAATCTTGTTTAATGTATAGTTTCATAGAGAACTAACATAAGATGATGGTCAAAGAGGTTTAGAACCTTGGTTGCCTCCGTTTTTATAGAAAATGAAGATTTTATCATTTTAATTCTACTAATCTATGCAGTATATGAAATTTTACTAAACTAAATGTTAAAAAATTAGAATGATTCCTATACCATATAAAAGAGTTTAGAATACATTAATTCAAATGTATAATGTTTTTTGATTTTTTAAAAAAATAAAGAGCATAAACTTTAGTATATAGAGCATTTACCGAAAACTCAATATTTTAAAAGGGGTTAACCCACGGATTTTGGAAAATTTTCAAAAATTTAAAAATCTGGTTTTAATGTATAGTTTCATAGAGAACTAACATAAGATGATGGTCAAAGAGGTTTAGAACCTTGATTGCCTCTCTTTCTATAGAAAATGAATATTTTATAATTTTAATTCCACTAATCTAGGCAGTATATGAAATTTTACTAAACTAAATGTTAAAAAATTAGAATGATTCCTATATATCATGAAAAAGAGTTTAGAATACATTAATTTAAATGTAGATTGTGTTTTGATTTTTTAAAAATTGAAAGAGCATAAACTTCACTATATAGAGCATTCTGAAAAACTCAATATTTTAAAAGGGGTTAACCCACGGATTTTGGAAAATTTTCAAAATTTTAAAAATCTGGTTTTAATGTATAGTTTCATAGAGAACTAACATAAGATGATGGTCAAAGAGGTTTAGAACCTTGATTGCCTCCGTTTCATAGAAAATGAAGATTTTATAATTTTAATTCCACTAATCTAGGCAATATATGAAATTTTACTAAACTAAATGTTAAAAAATTAGAATGATTCCTATACCATATAAAAGAGTTTAGAATACATTAATTCAAATGTATAATGTTTTTTGATTTTTTAAAAAAATAAAGAGCATAAACTTTAGTATATAGAGCATTTACGAAAAACTCAATATTTTAAAAGGGTTAACCCACAGTTTTGGAAAATTTTCAAAATTTTAAAATCTGGTTTTAATGTTTAGTTTCATAGAGAACTGATGTAATATGATGATCAAAGAGGTTTAGAACCTTGATTGCCTCTGTTTCTATAGAAAATGAATATTTTATAATTTTAATTCCACTAATCTAGGCAGTATATGAAATTTTACTAAACTAAATGTTAAAAAATTAGAATGATTCCTATATATCATGAAAAAGAGTTTAGAATACATTAATTTAAATGTAGATTGTGTTTTGATTTTTTAAAAAATGAAAGAGCATAAACTTCAGTATATAGAGCATTTACAGAAAAACTCAATATTTTAGAAGGGGTTAACCCACAGATTTTGGAAAATTTTCAAAAATTTAAAAATCTGGTTTTAATGTATAGTTTCATAGAGAACTAACATAAGATGATGGTCAAAGAGGTTTATAACCTTGGTTGCCTCCGTTTCTATAGAAAATGAAGATTTTATAATTTTAATTCCACTAATCTAGGCAGTATATGAAATTTTACTAAACTAAATGTTAAAAAATTAGAATGATTTCTATACCATGAAAAGAGTTTACAATACATTAATTTAAATGTATAATGAGTTTTGATTTTTTTACAAATGAAAGAGCATAAACTTTAGTATATAGAGCATTTACCGAAAAACTCAATATTTTAGAAGGGGTTAACCCACGGATTTTGGAAATTTTTCAAAAATTTAAAATTCTGGTTTTAATATATAGTTTCATAGAGAACTGATGTAAAATGATGATCAAAGAGGTTTAGAACCTTTGTTGCCTCCGTGTCTCTAGAAAATGAATATTTTGTAATTGCACTTCCACTAATCTAGCAGTATATGAACTTTTACTAAACTAAATGTTAAAAAATTAGAATGATTCCTATATACCATGAAATAGAGTTTAGAATGCATTAATTTAAATGTAGATTGTGTTTTGATTTTTTTAAAAAAATGAAAGAGCATAAACTTTAGTATATAGAGCATTTACCGAAAAACTCAATATTTTAGAAGGGGTTAACCCACGGATTTTGGAAAATTTTCAAAAATTTTAAAAATCTGGTTTTAATGTATAGTTTCATAGAGAACTAACATAAGATGATGGTCAAAGAGGTTTAGAACCTTGGTTGCCTCCGTTTCTATAGAAAGTGAAGATTTTATAATTTTAATTCCACTAATCTAGGCAGTATATGAAATTTTACTAAACTAAATGTTAAAAAATTAGAATGATTCCAATATATCATGAAAAAGAGTTTAGAATACATTAATTTAAATGTAGATTGTGTTTTGATTTTTTTAAAAAAATGAAAGAGCATAAACTTCAGTATATAGAGCATTTACAGAAAAACTCAATATTTTAGAAGGGGTTAACCCACGGATTTTGGAAAATTTTCAAAATTTTAAAAATCTGGTTTTAATGTATAGTTTCATAGAGAAATAACATAAGATGATGGTCAAAGAGGTTTAGAACCTTGGTTGCCTCCGTTTCTATAGAAAATGAAGATTTTATAATTTTAATTCCACTAATCTAGGCAATATATGAAATTTTACTAAACTAAATGTTAAAAAATTTAAATGATTCCTATACCATGAAAAAGAGTTTACAATACATTAATTTAAATGTATAATGAGTTTTGAATTTTTTTACAAATGAAAAAGCATAAACTTTAGTATATAGAGCATTTACCGAAAAACTCAATATTTTAGAAGGGTTAACCCACGGATTTTGGAAATTTTTCAAAAATTTAAAATTCTGGTTTTAATATATAGTTTCATAGAGAACTGATGTAATATGATGATCAAAGAGGTTTAGAACCTTTGTTGCCTCCGTGTCTCTAGAAAATGAATATTTTGTAATTGCACTTCCACTAATCTAGCAGTATATGAACTTTCACTAAACTAAATGTTTAAAAATTATAATGATTCCTATATACCATGAAATAGAGTTTAGAATGCATTAATTTAAATGTAGATTGTTTTTTGATTTTTTTTTTAAAATGAAAGAGCATAAACTTTAGTATATAGAGCATTTACCGAAAAACTCAATATTTTAGAAGGGGTTAACCCACGGATTTTGGAAAATTTTCAAAAATTGAAAAATCTTGTTTAATGTATAGTTTCATAGAGAACTAACATAAGATGATGGTCAAAGAGGTTTAGAACGTTGGTTGCCTCCGTTTTATAGAAAATGAAGATTTTATCATTTTAATTCTACTAATCTATGCAGTATATAAAATTTTACTAAACAAAATGTTAAAAAAATTAGAATGATTCCTATACCATGAAAAAGAGTTTAGAATACATGAATTCAAATGTATAATGTGTTTTGATTTTAAAATGAAAGAGCATAAACTTTAGTATATAGAGCATTTACCGAAAAACTCAATATTTTAGAAGGGGTTAACCCACGGATTTTGGAAAATTTTCAAAATTTTAAAAATCTGGTTTTAATGTATAGTTTCATAGAGAACTAACATAAGATGATGGTCAAAGAGGTTTAGAACCTTGATTGCCTCTGTTTCTATAGAAAATGAAGATTTTATAATTTTAATTCCACTAATCTAGGCAGTATATGAAATTTTACTAAACTAAATCTTAAAAAATTAGAATGATTCCTATATATCATGAAAAAGAGTTTAGAATACATTAATTTAAATGTATAATGAGTTTTGATTTTTTTACAAATGAAAGAGCATAAACTTTAGTATATAGAGCATTTACCGAAAAACTCAATATTTTAGAAGGGGTTAACCCACGGATTTTGGAAATTTTTCAAAAATTTAAAATTCTGGTTTTAATATATAGTTTCATAGAGAACTGATGTAATATGATGATCAAAGAGGTTTAGAACCTTTGTTGCCTCCATGTCTCTAGAAAATGAATATTTTGTAATTGCACTTCCACTAATCTAGCAGTATATGAAATTTTACTAGACTAAATGTTAAAAAATTAGAATGATTCCTATATACCATGAAAAAGAGTTTACAATACATTAATTTAAATGTAGATTGTGTTTTGATTTTTTTTAAAAAATGAAAGAGCATAAACTTCAGTATATAGAGCATTTACAGAAAAACTCAATATTTTAGAAGGGTTAACCCAGTTTTGGAAAATTTTCAAAAATTTTAAAAATCTGGTTTTAATGTATAGTTTCATAGAGAACTATGTAATATGATGATCAAAGAGGTTTAGAACCTTGGTTGCCTCCGTTTCTATAGAAAATGAAGATTTTATAATTTTAATTCCACTAATCTAGGCAGTATATGAAATTTTACTAAACTAAATGTAAAAAATTAGAATGATTCCTATACCATGAAAAAGAGTTTACAATACATTAATTTAAATGTATAATGAGTTTTGATTTTTTAACAAATGAAAGAGCATAAACTTTAGTATATAAAGCATTTACCGAAAAACTCAATATTTTAGAAGGGGTTAACCCACGGATTTTGGAAATTTTTCAAAAATTTAAAATTCTGGTTTTAATATATAGTTTCATAGAGAACTATGTAATATGATGATCAAATAGGTTTAGAACCTTTGTTGCCTCCGTGTCTCTAGAAAATGAATATTTTGTAATTGCACTTCCACTAATCTAGCAGTATATGAACTTTTACTAAACTAAATGTTAAAAAATTAGAATGATTCCTATATACCATGAATTAGAGTTTAGAATGCATTAATTTAAATGTAGATTGTGTATTGATTTTTTTAAAAAAATGAAAGAGCATAAACTTTAGTATATAGAGCATTTACCGAAAAACTCAATATTTTAGAAGGGGTTAACCCACGGATTTTGGAAAATTTTCAAAAATTGAAAAATCTTGTTTTTATGTATAGTTTCATAGAGAACTAACATATGATGATGGTCAAAGAGGTTTAGAACCTTGATTGCCTCTGTTTCTATAGAAAATGAAGATTTTATAATTTTAATTCCACTAATCTAGGCAGTATATGAAATTTTACTAAACTAAATGTTAAAATTAGAATGATTCCTATATATCATGAAAAAGAGTTTAGAATACATTAATTTAAATAGAGATTGTGTTTTGATTTTTTAAAAAAAATGAATGAACATAAACTTCAGTATATAGAGCTTTTATAGAAAAACTCAATATTTTAGAAGGGGTTAACCCAGGGATTTTGGAAAATTTTCAAAAATTTAAAAATCTGGTTTTAATGTATAGTTTCATAGAGAACTAACATAAGATGATGGTCAAAGAGGTTTAGAACCTTGGTTGCCTCTGTTTCTATAGAAAATGAAGATTTTATAATTTTAATTCCACTAATCTAGGCAATATATGAAATTTTACTAAACTAAATGTTAAAAAATTAAAATGATTCCTATACCATGAAAAAGAGTTTACAATACATTAATTTAAATGTATAATGAGTTTTGATTTTTTACAAATGAAAGAGCATAAACTTTAGTATATAGAGCATTTACGAAAAACTCAATATTTTAGAAGGGTTAACCCAGTTTTGGAAATTTTTCAAAAATTCAAAATATGGTTTTAATATATAGTTTCGTAGAGAACTGATGTAATATGATGATCAAAGAGGTTTAGAACCTTTGTTGCCTCCGTGTCTCTAGAAAATGAATATTTTGTAATTGCACTTCCACTAATCTAGCAGTATATGAACTTTTACTAAACTAAATGTTAAAAATTAGAATGATTCCTATATACCATGAATTAGAGTTTAGAATGCATTAATTTAAATGTAGATTGTGTATTGATTTTTTAAAAAATGAAAGAGCATAAACTTTAGTATATAGAGCATTCTGAAAAACTCAATATTTTAGAAGGGTTAACCCACAGTTTTGGAAAATTTTCAAAAATTGAAAAATCTTGTTTTTATGTATAGTTTCATAGAGAACTAACATATGATGATGGTCAAAGAGGTTTAGAACCTTGATTGCCTCTGTTTCTATAGAAAATGAAGATTTTATAATTTTAATTCCACTAATCTAAAGATATGAAATTTTACTAAACTAAATGTTAAAAATTAGAATGATTCCTATATATCATGAAAAAGAGTTTAGAATACATTAATTTAAATAGAGATTGTGTTTTGATTTTTTAAAAAAAATGAATGAACATAAACTTCAGTATATAGAGCTTTTATAGAAAAACTCAATATTTTAGAAGGGGTTAACCCACGGATTTTGGAAAATTTTCAAAAATTTAAAAATCTGGTTTTAATGTATAGTTTCATAGAGAACTAACATAAGATGATGGTCAAAGAGGTTTAGAACCTTTGTTGCCTCCATGTCTCTAGAAAATGAAGATTTTATAATTTTAATTCCACTAATCTAGGCAATATATGAAATTTTACTAAACTAAATGTTAAAAATTAAAATGATTCCTATACCATGAAAAGAGTTTACAATACATTAATTTAAATGTATAATGAGTTTTGATTTTTTTACAAATGAAAGAGCATAAACTTTAGTATATAGAGCATTTACCGAAAAACTCAATATTTTAGAAGGGGTTAACCCACGGATTTTGGAAATTTTTCAAAAATTCAAAAATATGGTTTTAATATATAGTTTCGTAGAGAACTGATGTAATATGATGATCAAAGAGGTTTAGAACCTTTGTTGCCTCCGTGTCTCTAGAAAATGAATATTTTGTAATTGCACTTCCACTAATCTAGCAGTATATGAAATTTTACTAAACTAAATGTTAAAAAATTAGAATGATTCCTATATACCATGAAAAAGAGTTTAGAATACATTAATTTAAATGTATATTGTGTTTTGATTTTTTTAAAAAAATGAAAGAGCATAAACTTCAGTATATAGAGCATTTACAAAAAAACTTAATATTTTAGAAGGGGATTGTTAACCCACGGAATTTGGAAAATTTTCAAAAATTTAAAAATCTGGTTTTAATGTATAATTTCATAGAGAAATAACATAAGATGATGGTCAAAGAGGTTTAGAACCTTGGTTGCCTCCGTTTCTATAGAAAATGAAGATTTTATAATTTTAATTCCATTAATCTAGGCAGTATATGAAATTTTACTAAACTAAATGTTAAAAAATTAGAATGGTTCCTATACCATGGAAAAGAGTTTACAATAAATTAATTTAAATGTATAATGAGTTTGATTTTTTTACAAATGAAAGAGCATAAACTTTAGTATATAGAGCATTTACCGAAAAACTCAATATTTTAGAAAGGGGTTAACCCAGGGATTTTGGAAATTTTTCAAAAATTTAAAATTCTGGTTTTAATATATAGTTTCATAGAGAACTGATGTAATATGATGATCAAAGAGGTTTAGAACCTTTGTTGCCTCCGTTTCATAGAAAATGAATATTTTGTAATTGCAGTTCCACTAATCTAGCGATATATGAAATTTTACTAAACTAAATGTTAAAAATTAGAATGATTCCTATATACCATGAAATAGAGTTTAGAATGCATTAATTTAAATGTAGATTGTGTTTTGATTTTTTAAAAAATGAAAGAACATAAACTTTAGTATATAGAGCATTTAGAAAAACTCAATATTTTAGAAGGGGTTAACCCACAGTTTTGGAAAATTTTCAAAAATATAAAATTCCGGTTTTAATATATAGTTTCATAGAGAACTGATGTAAGATGATGATCAAAGAGGTTTAGAACCTTTGTTGCCTCCGTTTCTATAGAAAATGAATATTTTGTAATTGCAGTTCCACTAATCTAGGCAATATATGAAATTTTACTAAACTAAATGTTAAAAATTAGAATGATTCCTATATACCATGAAATAGAGTTTAGAATGCATTAATTTAAATGTAGATTGTGTTTTGATTTTTTAAAAAATGAAAGAACATAAACTTTAGTATATAGAGCATTTAGAAAAACTCAATATTTTAGAAGGGGTTAACCCACAGATTTTGGAAAATTTTCAAAATTTAAAAATCTGGTTTTAATGTATAGTTTCATAGAGAACTAACATAAGATGATGGTCAAAGAGGTTTAGAACCTTGGTTGCCTCCGTTTATAGAAAATGAAGATTTTATAATTTTCATTCCACTAATCTAGGCAATATATGAAATTTTACTAAACTAAATGTTAAAAAATAAAATGATTCCTATACCATGAAAAGAGTTTACAATACATTAATTTAAATGTATAATGAGTTTTGATTTTTTACAAATGAAAGAGCATAAACTTTAGTATATAGAGCATTTAGAAAAACTCAATATTTTAGAATGGGTTAACCCACGGATTTTGAAAATTTTCAAAATTTAAAATTCTGGTTTTAATATATAGTTTCATAGAGAACTGATGTAATATGATGATCAAAGAGGTTTAGAACCTTTGTTGCCTCCGTTTCTATAGAAAATGAATATTTTGTAATTGCAGTTCCACTAATCTAGGCAATATATGAAATTTTACTAAACTAAATGTTAAAAATTAGAATGATTCCTATATACCATGAAATAGAGTTTAGAATGCATTAATTTAAATGTAGATTGTGTTTTGATTTTTTTAAAAAAATGAAAGAACATAAACTTTAGTATATAGAGCATTTACCGAAAAACTCAATATTTTAGAAGGGGTTAACCCACGGATTTTGGAAAATTTTCAAAAATTTAAAAATCTGGTTTTAATGTATAGTTTCATAGAGAACTAACATAAGATGATGGTCAAAGAGGTTTAGAACCTTGGTTGCCTCCGTTTCTATAGAAAATGAAGATTTTATAATTTTCATTCCACTAATCTAGGCAATATATGAAATTTTACTAAACTAAATGTTAAAAAAATAAAATGATTCCTATACCATGAAAAAGAGTTTACAATACATTAATTTAAATGTATAATGAGTTTTGATTTTTTTACAAATGAAAGAGCATAAACTTTAGTATATGGAGCATTTACCGAAAAATTCAATATTTTAGAATGGGTTAACCCACGGATTTTGAAAATTTTTCAAAAATTTAAAATTCTGGTTTTAATAACAAATATTCCAAACCTATTTGACAATCATCATATGTAAGTATAGGATTAAAATATGAATTAAAACAATATTGTCATATTTTTTTGAATTTTACTCAACCTGTATAGGTTAACCCCCTACGACAATATTGGGTCGTTAAATGCTCTATATACTGAAGCTTATACTCTTTAGTGAACTAACCACCACGAAATCCCTATTATCTAGAGAAATGGAGATAACAAAGATTCCAAACCTATTTAATCATCATTATATATCAGTGGATGATGCAACTTTGCATTTAAATAATATTTTATTTTACTCAAAAATATGTTTGGCTAACCCCTATGAAAATATTGAGTTTTCTTAAATGTTTTATATACTAAAATCTTATACTCTTTAGTGTTGCTTAAAAATTCTAACGACATTTTAAATTTATATTTAAGTATTATAAACTCACTTTCATGGTACATTGGCATCATTCTAATTTTTAACAATTAATTTAGTTAAATTTTATATACTTCCTATATCTGTGAAAACCACTACGAAATCGATATTATCTACAGAACTGAGACAAAAATGTTGCAAACCTATTTGAACATCATAATATGTAAGTATAGGAAGCAACTACGCATTAAAAAATATTTTCATATGTTTAGAGTTTTACTCAAAATATGTAGGTTAGCAGCACCTATAAAAATATTTAGCTTTTCGCTAAATATTTTATATACTAAACCTTATACTTTTTAGTGTTATTTATTAATTTCCAGCCATATAACACATTTATATTAACATATGGTAAACTTTTTTTCATGGTACATGTCTATCGTTCTAATATTTGAACAATTAATTTAGTTATATTTCATTTACTGCTAAAATCAGTGGACTAACCACTATAAAATCTTTATTATCTAGAGAAAACCGAGACAACAAAGGTTCCAAACCTCTTTGACCATCATCATATTTCAGAGTTGGATGCAACTATACATTTAAAAAATATCGTCATATTTTTTTGAATTTCACCAAATATGTAGGTTAACCCCTACAAAAATGTATAGATTTTTGGTAAATGCTCTATATACTGATCTTATACTCTTTAGTGTTATTTCATAATTTTAACCACATCTGAAATTTGTATTAATGTATGCTAAACTTTCTTTCATGGTGCATGACCATCGTTCGAATTTTTTAACAATTAATTTAGTTAAACTTCATTTACTACTTAAATCAGTGGACTAACCACTATGAAATCTCTATTATCTAGTGAAACAGAGACAACAAAGGTTTAAAACCTCTTTGACCATCATCATATGTCATTGTACGATATGCAACTATGAATTTAAACAATATTTTTATCTTTTTGAATTTTACTCAAACTATGTAGGTATACTGAAGCTTATACTCTTTACTTTTGTTTAAAAATTTCTAGCCACATTCTTTATTTGTATTAATGTATTATACACTCTCTTTCATGGTACATGTGTATTATTCTAATTTTTAACAATTAATTTAGTTAAAATTCATATACTGCTTAAATCAATGAACTAATCACTATGAAATTTCTATTATCTAAAGAAATAGAGACAACATATGTTTCAAACTCTTTCACCATCATAATATGTCAGTGGAGGGTACAACTATAAACTTTAGACAATATGGTCATTTTTTTGAATTTTACTCAAAATATGTAGGTTAACGCCTACAAAAATTTAGCTTTTCGGTAAATGCTCTATATACTGAACCTTATATTCCTTAGTGTTATTTAATAACTTATAACCATATCTTACATTTATATTAATGTATGCTAAACTTTTTGAAGGTACATGGCCATCATTCTAATTTTTAACAATTAATTTAGTTAAAATTCATATACTGCTTAAATCAATGAACTAATCACTATGAAATTTCTATTATCTAAAGAAATAGAGACAACATATGTTTCAAACTCTTTCACCATCATAATATGTCAGTGGAGGGTACAACTATAAACTTTAGACAATATGGTCATTTTTTTGAATTTTACTCAAAATATGTAGGTTAACGCCTACAAAAATTTAGCTTTTCGGTAAATGCTCTATATACTGAACCTTATATTCCTTAGTGTTATTTAATAACTTATAACCATATCTTACATTTATATTAATGTATGCTAAACTTTTTTCATGGTACATGACCATCATTATAATTTTTAACAATTAATTTAGTTAAACTTTATATACTACTTAAATCAGTTTACTAAACACTTTTGAAATCTCATTTTTCTAGAGAAACAGAGAAAACAAAGGTTTCAAACCTCGTTGACCATCATCATATGCAAGTGGAGGATGCAACTATGCACTAAAAAATATTGTCATATTTTTTTTTAATTTCACTCGAAATATGTTGGTTAACAACCCCTACAAAAATATTTAGCTTTTCGGTAAATGCTCTATATAGTGAACCTTATACTCTTTTGTGTTATTTAATAATTTCTAACCACATCTGACATTTATATTAATGTATGCTAAACTTTCTTTCATGGTAGATGGCCATCATTCTAATTTTTTAACAATTAATTTAGTTAAATTGAGACATCAAAAGGTTCCTTACTTTTTTTAAACATCATTATATGTAAGTGGAGGATGCAACTATGCACTAAAATAATATTTTCATATTTTTTAATTTCACTCAAAATATGTAGCTTATAACCCCTACGAAAATATTTGTTTTTTTGGTAAATGCTCTATATAGTGAACATTATATTCAATAGTGAAATTATACTATATAGTGGTATTTAATAGTTTATAACCACATTCAACATTTCTATTAATGTATGCTAAACTTTTTTTGAAGGTACATGGCCATCATTCTAATTTTTAACAATTAATTTTGTTAAACTTCATATACTGCTTAAATCAGTGAAAAAAACACTATGAAATCTCAATTATTTAGAGAAATAGAGACAACAAGGGTTTCAAACCTCTTTCACCAGTATCATATGTCAGTAGAGGATTCAACTATGCATTTAAACAATATTGACATTTTTTTTATTTTTACCGAAAATATGTAGGTTAGCCCCTACGAAAATATTTAGTTTTTCGGTTAAATGCTATATATACTGAACCTTATAGTCTTTAGTGTTTTTTATAGTTTATAACCACATCCTCCTTTTATATTAATATATTCTAAACTCTTTTTCATATTAAATGGGCATCATTCTAATTTTTAACAATTAGTTTAGTTAGACTTCATATATTTCTTAAATCAGTGGACTAACCACTAAGAAATCTCTATTATCTAGAGAAACAGAGACCACAAAGGTTCTAAAAGTATTTTCATATTTTTGAATTTCACTCAAAGTATGTAGGTTAACACCCCTACGAAAATATTGATATTTTGTTAAATGCTTTATATAATGAAGCTTATATTCTTTAGTGTTGTTTAAAAAATTCTAACCACATTTTACATTTGTATAATGTATTCAAAACTTTCTTGCATGGTACATGTGTATCATTCTTATTTTTAACAATTAATTTAGTTAAACTTCATATACTGCTTAAATCGATTGAAAAAACACTATGAAATCTCAATTATTTAGAGAAATAGAGACAACAAGGGTTTCAAACCTCTTTCACCAGTATCATATGTCAGTAGAGGATTCAACTATGCATTTAAACAATATTGACATTTTTTTATTTTACCTAAAATATGTAGGTTAGCCCTACGAAAATATTTAGTTTTTAGGTTAAATGCTATATATACTGAACCTTATAGTCTTTAGTGTTTTTATAGTTTATAACCACATCCTCCTTTTATATTAATATATTCTAAACTCTTTTCATATTAAATGGGCATCATTCTAATTTTTAACAATTAGTTTAGTTAGACTTCATATATTTCTTAAATCAGTGGACTAACCACTAAGAAATCTCTATTATCTAGAGAAACAGAGACCACAAAGGTTCTAAAAGTATTTTCATATTTTTTGAATTTCACTCAAAGTATGTAGGTTAACACCCTACGAAAATATTGATATTTTGTTAAATGCTATATATACTGAACCTTATAGTCTTTAGTGTTTTTATAGTTTATAACCACATCCTCCTTTTATATTAATATATTCTAAACTCTTTTTCATATTAAATGGGCATCATTCTAATTTTTAACAATTAGTTTAGTTAGACTTCATATATTTCTTAAATCAGTGGACTAACCACTAAGAAATCTCTATTATCTAGAGAAACAGAGACCACAAAGGTTCTAAAAGTATTTTCATATTTTTGAATTTCACTCAAAGTATGTAGGTTAACACCCCTACGAAAATATTGATATTTTGTTAAATGCTTTATATAATGAAGCTTATATTCTTTAGTGTTGTTTAAAAAATTCTAACCACATTTTACATTTGTATAATGTATTCAAAACTTTCTTGCATGGTACATGTGTATCATTCTTATTTTTTAACAATTAATTTAGTTAAACTTCATATACTGCTTAAATCAGTGGACTAACCACTATGAAGTCTCTATCATCTAAGAAAACGGAGATATCAAAGGTTACAAACCTCTTTGGCCATTATCATATGTCAGAGAGGATGCAAATATACATTTAAACAATATTGTCATATTTTTTGAATTTTAATCAATATTAATTACTAAATATAGTTTAGTTGTGCATACTATTAATAAAGAATATTAGATTAAGTTCAAGACATTCTTAAATATAATATTAGAGATACCACTAAATGTTCTCAAGACATGAATGATTTTTTGCTTGTATATTTAATTAATATAATTAAGATTCTAACCAAATATATCTATAAGTTTGGATAATTTGAAGAAACTTCGGGATATAAATAATTGTGTATGTCTGATAACTATGATTCTTATTTTGGTGAATATAAAAGTCATGTAGACATCAATCAAATATAATATTATTTAATTATGAAAAATTATAAACCATAGTATATAAAAAACTAATTGATATACCATGGATTTTACCAGTTTAGCCATAGTATATAAGTGTTTTAGAGTCTATTTACTATGTATTGAAGTCTTTTCAGAGTATTTACAGGTTTATGCATGTTTTGGAGCAATGTGGTGATTTTGGAGCATTTTGGAGATAAAGATAAAAGAAACTCGTAGCTGTTCATCGAACGAGCTAGAAGTCGACATCAAAGTCAAACGTCGATCGACAAACACCTTGTACCGTCGATTGACAGTGAAACACGCAAGGTCCGACTTGGTTCCCAGCCGACTTCAGTCCAAAGATCCACATAATTACAAGATTACCCCTAGCTGAGTTTTAACCAAATATTTATACTCTGCCATTGTATTGGGCAACGCATGTACTTGCTATAGTTTTATAAACAAACAGTTTAGGGTTTTTAATAGTTTAGAGAAAAGATCTAAAACTATTTTAGAGCTTCTATTGAAACTTCAGTACTGTAAGGTGATAGAACTGCTAAGGTGATAGATATCCTTCAAAAAATTGTTATTAATGTATGTGTTCTACAATAGCTAACTAGAACCTTGATTTTATGATTGTGGACGACTACGATGGTAGGTTTTGTACCAGAATAAATTCCTTTGAACTAAAATTGCTCGAAACAAGCTACAACTGACTTAATTAAGACTAATGAAACTATCGATCAACTCGCTAAATCTTGCCTAAGGAAACATCGATCGCGCTAAACTCAATAGCATCCATTGACTTTCGATCCATATAGATATTGGACTTAGTCAATAGGTACCTATAAATACCGTATTATTATCACCAACGAGGTCAAGGATTTTTTATTTATTTTGGTTTTGGTTAGGTTGACAGGGATATTTTAAGAAACAGATGACTCGGATATGAAAGCTTATAAATCCGGAGATCGAAAAGGTCGTCCTTAACTCATGGTTGAAATAATTAAAATATGAACAAGTTGAAGTGTTGACGATATGAGTCTTCCTCGAAGAAAGTAATCATCGATCTATTCTGAAGGCTATATAATAAGTGGTTGTGAAGAAAGATGGCAAACAAACAAACAAAAAAAACAAAGAAGAATAAATTTTTGGTTTTTAGACAATAAGAAGACGACGAATTGAAGATCATTTTATAGTTCTGATTTATCAATGGAGGTTCTTAAGAAGCTACCTACTTCAGATTCTATTGTACAAGATGAAGTTGCTGGATCTGCCGGTGATGGACGCATCCAAGAAAGTAGAAAGGTAACAAAATTTCAGATGTTATATTTAGAAGTTAGCCTAGGCGAGAAATCTCCTTAACATCATTTAATTTGTGTGTCTGATTTACTGCGTTCTATTTGATCAGCATGTGTTTTGATCTATGATTTCATTATATACGTACATATGAAAGTGGGAAAAAGGTTTATACCAGATCGATATAATTATTTTCATTTTTGCTAAGCAAATAAATTAAGTATTAGGCAACTACACCGAATTAATGAGTAATTATGATTAGTTATCTATTAATAATGTATAGTTTCGAAAGCTTGTTATTTATTTTTATTTTGGCATGCTTATTTAATTCTTGCATGATCGTATTAATAAGATGGAAAGCCTTAGTGTCATATATATCTATTCATTGCTTGCATATTTGAATTCATCCATGATTATAACTCAATATATAGAGAAAATATAATATATTATTTTCAATAAATTGTTTTCATATAGAGAATATAGTGATTTGTTAATTATATTAAAATATGTTTGATGATATTTCAGGTAAGTCATGAACTTGAATCTGCAAATGTTGAGATGCGTGAAATGAAGGAAGAGAATGAGAAACTTAAAGTAATGCTAGAACACATCGAGAGTGATTACAAGTCTCTTAGACTCAGATTTTTGAACAAAGTTCAGCAAAAATCTTCAGCCAAACCAGTCCGGGATAACAAGAATGATCATCTCAGCGCAGAATTTTTAACTTCTTCTGATCAAGAACGTGAATTTGTTTCGCTTTCTCTCGGGAGAAGAGGCTCGAATTCTCCATCTAATAGCATTGACAATAAAGAAGAGAAGACAAAATTCATAAGTTTAGGAGCCAAAGAAGACGACGAGGAGTTGACAAATGTGGATTTGACTTTAGGACCAGACGTTGGATTAGCAAAACAAAATAGTATCATTTCAAGCCTAGAAAATAGCTCATCAGAAGAAGCTCCAGCCATGAATAAAGTCACCGGGAAGAGAAGTCTTCTTAGTGGTGATACTGATGATAATGGTCAGCAAAATCTTGCCAAAAGAGCTAGAGTTTGTGTTAGAGCAAGATGTGACACTCTCACGGTGAGTTTGTATATACTGTCATATAACCATCATGCTGATAATTCTTCGAAATTTTGTCATCTTATATTGATGAAATATCATATGTTTGTGTGCTATAAGATGAATGATGGTTGTCAATGGAGAAAATACGGACAAAAGGTTGCGAAAGGAAACCCGTGTCCAAGAGCATATTACCGCTGCACGGTTGCACCTGGTTGTCCTGTTCGAAGACAGGTATATATCTATATCTACCGAGACATATACTATAAAACATACTATTATAGTTTCCGGTGTCTAATTTCTAGTAACCTTCTATTCTTGAAAAGGTCCAAAGATGTGTAGATGACATGTCAATTCTAATCACAACTTATGAAGGCACACACAACCACCCTCTTCCACTCACAGCCACCGCTATGGCTTCCACAACCGCAGCTGCCGCCTCCATGCTCCTCTCTGGCTCCTCAACATCAGGATTAGACACCGAGATGATCAAGAACGGTATGAACTTCAAACTTTATGACAACAATTCAAGATTCACTAACAAACCAACCGTTGTCTCGCCATTACACCCTACGGTCACTCTTGATCTCACCGCTCCTCCTATGCCAAAACCATCTTCATCACCATATTCTTTCAACTTCGACAAATTTCCATCACTCCAAAGATTCCCTTCCACAAGCCTTAATTTCTCTGCTTCTTCCTCTTCCTCTGATTCAACTTCAACCATCAACATTCCCACGATTTGGGGTAGTGGATACGCTTCTTGCAGTCCTGTTACAGATAATAAGGTACACACCGGACGGTCATCGTTTCTAAATATTGGAAAACCCCTACCGCAAAACCCTTCTTTGACCGAAACCCTAACGAAGGCTCTTACTTCCGACCCAAGTTTCCAGTCAGTGATAGCACAAGCCATATCAACTATGGTCGGATCAGGGAATGGAGATCAGCATTTCGCTTGGACCGGCCGGAATCTACTGCAAAATTCTAGTACCTCAAATAGCTTGTCGATTAATCAACAGGCTGCTGCTGATTCTAACAACATAAACAAAGGAAGCGAAGCGTATTTCAGCAGCTTATTGATGTCAAATATGGCGAATCCAGGAATGTTATCACCGTTAAACCTACCGTCGTCACAACTTCCATTCACTATGTTCACGACTTCTTCTTCGTCTACGCCTAGTTTTTTGAACGAGGAAAAAAAGAGGTTGTTATAACTTTATAGTATTTCTTGTGTTTAATGCAAAAGTCTTAAAAGTTAATTATTTTGTGATGATCTAAATTGTGTGGCCCATTTTGTTTGACCATAACGACAATGGATGGTAAGATTAAATCACCAAAACGTCTTATTTTCAGTATTGCCGACCAAACACAACTTGGATACGCTTACAAAAAAAAAAAACAGTGTAACTACTAATTAGGAAGAACTGTTACGCAACAAACAATTGATATAACATAAATTCACACTCTAAGTTTTCTTTAACAGCTTAATAATGCGTTTTATGGTAGACATAAACTCTTTCTCTTTCTCTGGAACCACCGAGTGATAGGCATTCTCCTTCCATGCTCTGTAGAAAAATGATTCTTTCTCGACAAATATGGTTGCTTTGTTTGCGTTGCACGTTCCGTTCTTCAGAGTCTCCGACATTTCGTTAAGTAGCGATTCAGATTTCACCAAAGAACTCAACTCCTCTTTCATATCACCTTTTGATTCCTTCTTCGACGTTTTCAACTCTCCCAGCAATTTCTTCGCATTCTCAATCTCTTTTACAAGTTTGTCGTTCATGAGTTCTCGTTCTTCTTCTCCTTTTAATGTTGTCAAAGTTTCGGGTTTTACATCGCGGAGTTTCACTAGCTTTACGTCTCTCGCTGCAGCCTCTTCGATGTTGCATCCCAATGCGATGACTAGGGTCACAATAAGTATGATAGATTTCTTTGCCATATTGTATGCTGTTTCAAATTGATTAAGGCATATCTTCGTTGGTCATATATATGAGAGGAATGAAACTTCTGTGGGTGGTTGCCTTTACACGGAAAAATGTTGTCTAAAAATAGAAGGTAATGTTTGATATTTTGATGTTCTATACTTGAATTAGTAAATGCCATAAATATAAAACAATTTAAATTTGTGTTAAAAAGTAAATAAAAATAAAACAATTTGAATTAGACGACTGTAGTAAAAAATTTTTTTTTGAGAATTTTATGGATAACCAAATAAAGATGAGTCTCCGGGTTAAAAAAACACGTTGACCATCAATTTAAGGTTATGTACTATTATTAGTCACCGATAATGGTATAAAGTAACCTAAAAATCAAAGACAAGAACTTACATCTCTTCTCGCCTCTTTTCCTTTAACAACTTATTTGGAATCTAATTTCAAACTGATTGTTAAGGGAAAATTGAGCTCTATAGTCATGGCAAAGATCTCCTTATTGCTTTTGGTCGTTGTCCTTTTCGCCTCTCTCCAGGCTTATGAAGCTCACCGCATTGGAAAATTCGATGAAGGACTTCAAAAAGACTTGCACAATGCCGAGGCCATGATCGAGGATGACTTGAAGGCCAAGAAAACGAGCATTCAAGGCTTGAAATCTGAGGTGAAAACGTTGAGCAAATCTGAACAGACGCTGAAACAACTTGGAAATGATTACAAAAAGGATACGGATGAAGCGCCTTACGAAAAGAAACTAAAAAAATTCAGCAGGATGGTAAAAGTCAAGGAAGCAATTGGGAAGAAAAAGAAAGCTGCATCCGTAATCCAAAAGATCTTGAAGGATTTTGGGCTAAACGGAGGGAGGGAATGACAAAAGATTACAATTACGGTTTGATTACTATTCAAAGAAGGTTTGAACTTTGTTCACTGAGTTTAGCTTTACAAATGAGAGGAGCAAATAATTTCCTCCATAGTATACTAGGTGCATCATAATGTAATTAATATGATTAAATGTAATATTACTACTTATGATATCATAATATATTTCTATGCGAATTTTAATATCTATATCATCAGTTTTCTATTAGGTTAAAACTTATGCAATTAACTGTTTGTGGATACAAAGATTTAGATATAATTATAAATACCATCGATGAACCACATTAATTAACTTTCAAAAAGGGGAGCAGTTTTTCCATACATTTTCTTAAGTAGTTATATATGACAAATTGATTGTGCATGTGGTTTTATTTTAAAGGCGTATTGTGCTTGTGGTTTAATATGTATAGTTATAGATAAAATTAATATAGGAGTTAAATATATCCATCAACATAATCATCTTTTCAACAACATATTTAATCTTACAATAGTCATACAGATTTCGAATAAAACTCATTATACTGATGCTAGTATATAGTTTGATTTTCTTTGTAAAATAAAACAAATTATACACAAACATATTTATCTACAAAACTAGGCAAAGATCCGCTCTATCTTTTATACAAGGCAAAGATCATCAATAATCAATGTTCTAAAAATCGGTCATAAACAAATGCATAATTACTGTCTAACGATATTTTTACATTATTAATAACAATAACCTATTTTTGCTAAAAATATATAGCTTGTACACACATAATTATCTACAAAACTAGGCAAATATCTGCTCTTTATTTTTCTACAATTCATCTCATGAATACAGAACCCCTTAACAAGGCAAAGATCACCAATAACAGTGACTTCCCATATGTTTTGAATTATTTGTTTTGTAAATTTTCGTTTTGTATTGCTAATACGTATTTTTAAACTAAGTTTTAATCTATTTATATTGTTTATACTTATAAACTAGAGATATAAAATTAATATAATTAATGCACTGGAAAATATACAATTATTTTTATTATTTTGTAATATCTGTGAAAATCACTTATAATGAAACTTTTAGACTAGTATTTTAGTTTGGAATAATGATTTTTGGATCTGAAACAAAACATTTTTCTCAACAAAACCATGTCAACCCATAGACATCAAATTCTCTCTTTGGCGTATAAAACATGAAAACTCTTTATAAAAATTCTCTACATTAAAAAAAAAATCTCTATATTAAAGTGGGTATTAGCTTAATTTACAATAAAGTAAAATTTAATTATCAAAAAATTATCTTTATTTTAGATTAGCCCAATATATTTTCTTCGTCTAGGACCCCGAAATCTCTAGAAATAGCTGTGGTCTATATACTTTTCTGAAAACAAATATTTATTAATGTGAGTTATTGTGTTGAATTATGTTGGTTTCTTTCGATCAAAAAGAAAAATTATGTTGGTTCATCGCTAACCCGTTACACGAAAAACCTATATATATATATATATATATAGGAAACAAGAATATTCTTTCTTAAGTTAAAAAAAAAAGAATATTCTTTCTTGAATTTCCATAATTGAAGGTTCCATAATTGAAGGTTCAAAATTTGAAGTTTTTAATTAATATGACTACCAAAAACTTTTGCGAAATAGATGGGTGACCAGAGAAGTCAGCACCATTCGATGACCATCAAAACAAGGTTACTATTTTTACGCACAGATAAAACTGTAAATGATTTAAGAAATGAACACACGAATCCAATCCTCTTATATAATATCTCCCTTTTAAGAAATTATTATAGTTCGATCTATTTCAAATTAGGTTGAGGGAAAAGTAATAATAAAACATGGCAAAGGTCTCCGTTGTGCTTCTTGTTCTCGCTCTTATTGTCTTTCTACATGTCTCTGAGGCTCAACGTTCGACCGATAAAGACGAACAAAAGGATAAAGAAGAAAAAGTAAATGAAAACGACAAAGACAAAGAAAGAGATAAAGACGAAAAAGTAACTGAAAACGACAAAGACAAAGAAAGAGATAAAGACGAAAAAGTACTTGAAAACGACAAAGACAAAGATAGCGACAAAGACAAAGAAAAAGACAAAGACAAAGACAAAGACAAAGACAAAGAAGGAAATAAAGACGCAAAAGTAACTGAAAACGACAAAGACAAAGACAAAAACAAAGAAAAAGACAAAGAAAGAGATAAAGAGGAAAAAGTACTTGAAGAGGACCTGGACGAAGCCAAAGGTTTGATCGCAGAGGACTTGAAAGAAAAGAAAGCCAACCTTAAGAACTTGGAAACCCAGGTGAATGAGTTAACCAAATCTGAGACGGTGTTGGATGAGCTCGGAGAAGCTCACAAAAAGGGTAAGAGTCTAAAACCTTATGAGAAAAAGCTTAAGAAATTCAACAGAAGGATTAAGCAGACACCAAAGAAAAAGAGATATGGATCCATAATTCAGAGCATTTTGAAGGATTTGGGATTAAACAGAGGGAGATACTGAAACATGAACTAGGGTTTCATGAACGTTATAAGGAGATTTCATATTGGCCCCATGAAGTTTGGCTATACAAATGAGAGGAGCTAATAATTTGCCCATTGTATAAATTTAATTTTTGTACATAATTTTGATATTAAATCAACTATAATACAATTAAATGAAACGTATTACTAGTAATATTGTTATACATTTTTGCACTAATGTTTTGTTAATCTGTTATTAACCCAATATTGTAATAGTTGCAGAATTTTTATTTTTTTTTGCTTTTTCACACATATCTAATTTATGAGTTGATTATCTTCATATCCATCGAATACTTGAGAAGCCGATTATTCCACATGCCAATATGGCAATATCTAGATTCGAACAACTGCAGTTCAAAAAAAAAAATATACAGTTCATACATGTATGTACAAATATATTCACACATGTTGCTCAAAAAAAAAATATTCACATATTTTTTTTCAGAAAAAAAAATATATTCACATATTTGGCCCATCTATTCATGCAGGTATCATGTGACGCATGGTATTCGTCCATAACGAATTAGATGCATGTGTGTTTTCAGTAATTTTTTGTCAGCAATATATATTGTAGACTTGTAGTTCAGATAATTAAGTTCGTTGTTTAAAAAGCCATGGATCATGTTACGTCAACGGCAGAGCTGGAATTCCACTATTAGTCACATGCATATGAATTTTTACACTACTATTCCCTTATTTTCTTAATAAATTTGTACCAACCCAATATAATTTTTATATTATTTATTATAATAAAATTTGACGAGGTCATGGTTTCTAGTCCCTCCCCATTGGTTAGAGGGAGAATTTTGATCGGATAAAAGAGAATAGTGTTTCTATTTACCACACAAAAATATTCACTTTTAGACTGTATTTGGAAAATGTTGGAAATGAAAGAAACGTAATTTATAAATCGTGGTCAGGTTTGGGATCAGAGTCATAGAAGGTTAGACTGTACATTCGCGTGTGTTCATATTAACTTTTTGCTAAATGGAAATGCTATGCTTCGCACTTAGTCCAATTTTTCAGTCACTAGCAAAAACGTATTAGATGGTCTTACGATTAGCTTGTAAACTCATAATCCATATAGATAACTTACTCATAAAAAAAGATTAGATTTATCCATCCGATTAAACAACTACTTTTCCCACTATACACCAATGCTCTACAAATCCAAAGAAAACAAAATATTTCACAATTTAAATTTAAAAGAGTAATAATATGTAATTCCAAATAGTCAAATGCAAATAAGAGATGAAGTGTCTCATCTCATAATGTTGACGATGGTGGTGATTCATTCGTGCTATAAAATCATAGATCAATTGAATTGGTGGTGGTTGTTGTGGTTTGGATCAGACCATGCCCAGTAACCATTCGTCGTTTCATCAATGTCATTAAACATGTTACAAAAGCTCTGTTCTTGAACCATTTCATTATTCTGATGATGATGTGTAGATGCCCGAATCGCTGAAGGGAAAAGGTCTTTTATCGTGCTCACATGTGTTGTAGTGGTCTCTCCGGGCATCTCCAGATTTATGTCTGAGCTATTCTCTATGCTTCCATTATTGCTCCATGAAGCTTCTCCTTCTCTCCTTATTATGCTTGCTTCATTACAATCATTGTTCTTTAATGACATTACCTTTAACCATCGCACACAAATCACATGTTAAGTTTTAGAAATTCAAACACTATTTTTTCATTGATGCACATGAAGATCGAATACGTTTTTTTGGATTCATGAATCATGGTTACATTTCTAAAGTGACATTTAAATAATACCTATCTCAATATTATTTGAAGTAACAACAAAATATTTAGAAAATTGACTAAAAATATACTTAGAATAACCCTTTTTGTATCAGAATTTTTAATCTCAGTAAGCCTATAAAATTTAGAAATTTCCGCAAGTTATTTTTAGAGATGTAGTAACTATCACAAAAAAAAAAAAAAAAAAACTATCACAATTTAGCAGAATCATTTGAAAACCCAAAAATAACATTGTTACGTATATTGTATTATTCTCTTATGGTTCGCGCGTTCTGCACATGCAATGGCTTGATAGTCATATGGGAATGTATTTAATTAAATGTATACAGTGATCACGAACAATTTACTTAACAAACAAAACACCCCACTGTCTATTGACAAACATCTCATAGTGTTGGATCATGAAAAGCCTAAGAATAATTTGTTGCATTTCATATTAAATGAGTCTAATCTTACTAAATATAAATGCATATATAAATTTGATAAATTCATGAACCAATCCAAGTCAAAAATCGGATAAATTTGTATTACTTTTATATCCTATAACCTAAAATATAAGCTGAAATACTGAATCCAAAAAGATTTTTAAAGACCTTTCTTAACAAATTTTGCTATAATTTATGAGATTCATTTTATTTTATTAATATTTGTAAAGTAAAACTAAACGACCCAACCAAAAGTTAAGCCAAAAGTTTGATTAACTTTTTCTAGAGACATATATATATTATACCTCAGCAAGGACTTTCTTGTTGTGGGGCAAGAAGAGAATCATTGTCGGATTTAAGAGACTCAAACTGTTTCTTGAGTCATAGTCTCTCTCGAGCTGTCTAGTCTTCCACCTAGCTCTCCTATTTTGAAACCAGATCGCTATCTGCCTCGGTTGCATCCCCAATGCTTTAGCTAATTGCATCTTCCTCTCTGGCTCCAGCTTATTCCCTAGCTCAAAGCTCTTCTCTAATGCCTTAACTTGCTCTAACTGTAGCCTCTTCTTCTTCTTCTCCCCAAGCATCATATGTGAACCATCGTCTGAGAGATTCTCCTCATCAACGGATTGATGATGACCCTCTTGCACGTTCGTTAAAGACATAGATCAGGTCATCATGTAGTTTCCTCCACCTATGTAAACCAACAAGACAACAAATGTTAATTACGACTATATTGTAGAGACATGTATATAGTAGTACCATTGAAGAGATGAGGAGGAGGACAAGAAGGGAGCTGATCATGGCTGTTAATGTTGTCTTCATGAAGCTGTTGGAACATAAAACCATGCATGTTGAGGAAAGGACATCTCCAAACTCAATCCTGAAGCTGCGTCAGCGGTTGGATATATGTGAATAACAAACGAACTCCAGCAAGAGGATTGATCCACTTAATATATGCTTTCTATTGGCTGGTGGTGAAGTTATAAGCTAGTGATGATGAATGCTTTTGTTTGTTTTAAAGATTTAGAGATGAATAACAAATGGTTCTAATCTTACTAAATATAAATGAGTCTAATCTTACTAAATATAAATGCATATATAAATTTGATAAATTCATGAACCAATCCAAGTCAAAACTCGGATAAATTTGTATTACTTTTTATATCCTAAAACCTAAAATATAAGCTGAAATACTGAATCCAAAAAGATTTTTAAAGACTTTCTTAACAAATTTCGCTATAATTTATGAGATTCATTTTATTTTATTAATATTTGTAAAGTAAAACTACAACGACCCAACCAAAAGTTAAGCCAAAAGTTTGATTAACTTTTTCTAGAGATATATATATATATATATATATATATATATATATTATACCTGAGCAAGGAGTTTCTTGTTGTGGGCAAGAAGAGAATCATTGTCGGATTTAAGAGAGTCAAACTGTTTCTTGAGTCATAGTCTCTCTCGAGCTGTCTAGTCTTCCACCTAGCTCTCCTATTTTGAAACCAGATCGCTATCTGCCTCGGTTGCATCCCCAATGCTTTAGCTAATTTGTATCTTCCTCTCTGGCTCCAGCTTATTCCCTAGCTCAAAGCTCTTCTCTAATGCCTTAACTTGCTCTAATTGTAGCCTCTTCTTCTTCTTCTTCTCTCCAAGCATCATATGTGAACCATCGTCTGATAGATTCTCCTCATCAACGGATTGATGATGACCCTCTTGCACGTTCGTTATAAGCTAGTGATGATGATGAATGCTTTTGTTTGTTTAAAGATTGAGAGATGATCAATAACAAATGAGGTTTGGGCTTTTGAAAGCCCAAATATCAATGAGGACATTTCCGTAAAAATCAAATGGTAAAACGTTTAAAACAAAAAGGTGTTGAGAAACGCTTAAAAGTTAATTTAGCGGTAAAAATGCGTTTGGGGGCGGCGTGATTGGATAAGAACTGATAACGAGATTGAGACGTAACGAAATTTTGTTGATCATCTTCTTCTACTTCCTCCTTTGGACGATGGATTCACAACAAGGCCATCCCGAACCTGATTCCGAATCTCCTCCAGTGGCAGCTCGCTCTCCGAAGCTGAAAGCTAGTCCCAAACTGAACCGATGGACCATGGCCCGAGCTCTACGCTCCGGTGTTAAGATCACTGACCGTCAAGCGACGACGACGGAGGAGGATGCTGATAGGAAGACGTCTGCGATCGACGGCGATGACGTGGCGGGAAAGTCGATATATTTGGTTTCGGACGGGACAGGGTGGACGGCGGAGCACTCCGTTAACGCCGCTTTGGGGCAATTCGAAGATCGATTGGTCAATCGTGGATGCTCTGTCAATACACATCTCTTCTCTTGGGTAACAACACACTCTCAAAGTCTCATCCTTTTTTTAAAAAAAAAAAAAAATCAAAATCATGACTTTGCTGTTTATGGGATCCTCTGTTTTTTTGGTGTCAGGTGGAGGATGAGGAGAAGCTACTAGAGATCATCAAGCATGCGGCGAAACAAAAGGCAATGTGTTTCTACACTTTAGCCAATCCTTCTATGTCCAAATTGGCCAAAGGAGCTTGTGATCAGTGTGGAGTACTTTCCGTTGACATCTTAGGACCAATCATCGAAGGCATAGCGTCTCACTTGAGTGTTTCTCCATCAGGTCTCACCCGTGGAGCGCCAGGTAGGGTCAAGACTCTCAACGATGCTTATTTCAAAAGAATCGAAGCTATCGAGTTTACCATTAAGCAAGACGATGGGACTTTGCCCGAGAACTTAGGCAAGGCTGATATCATTCTTGTCGGTGTTTCCCGGACCGGAAAAACGCCGCTTTCCACTTATATTGCTCAGAAAGGGTACAAAGTCGCTAACGTGCCGTTTGTCATGGGTGTCGAACCGCCCAAGACTCTTTTTCAGGTTGATCCGAGGAAAGTTTTTGCGTTGAAGATTCAACTTGTTGTGCTGCAAGCGATCAGGAGAACAAGGGCTAAAACGTTAGGGGTGGATACGGATGGAGAGAACAGATACTCTGGCTTTGATCTCGTTCGGAAAGAACTTGATTTCGCATCAAAGATCTATGCCAAAAACCCTGGCTGGGCGGTAATAGGTAAATTAAACTCACACACTTTGAACACTATTCTGTATTTTTTTTTCTTCATTCAGTATCATCATTGTTATTGTTGTGGGGGTTGCAGATGTGACGAATAAAGCGATAGAAGAAACCGCAGCTGTGATTCTGCGGCTATACCACGACGGTAGCGACAGTAGTACTTCTGTACCTTGTATATCAAAACGCTTCTAAGCTCACTCCTTCCCTTAGGGGGCGGTAACAGTTTGCTAGAGTTTCATCATACTGCAACTTGTATGTATGTGTTAAGTTGACGTTTTTGGATTCCTTCACGAATTTTTCTATGGCTAATAGTAATACTGTCTACGTCGTCAATTTGGTATATTGTTTCTATTTGATTATAGTGAGTTTTTTATTTTATTTTATGATTGCTACTTAATCTGTTCATCCACATGAATAATAGCATGCATGACGCTTGCTACCTAGAAAAAGGTTAAAACGTAGCGGTCTAATGCTGGTTGTAATTGGAAGAACATGCAAATAATGCATGTGGGATCAAATAATTGTTTGGGATAACGTCCAGCACTCAAACATTTCGTTGACAAATATACACGTTCCGATAACGTCTATTAATTAAAAATTTCATTGACAAAGATTGTTATATGTAATAAGATTAAAAACATAAATTTGATTAAAATACTTGCAACTGTTTAATATACTATTTTTAACATACATTAAAATTTTATAAATTAATAATATAGATTTGACCATATATATATTAACTAAACTTTATATAAATTGATCTTTTGTCGAACAAAGTAATCGGGAGAAAAAAATATGAATAAATCGACTTTCATATTATATATTAAATTATTTGGTATATATAAAATATGTTTTATAAAATTTAAATATTTTTTAGATATAGTTTTACTAATTATTATTAAAAATATATTGAAGTGTAACAGAGATAAATTTTGTTGCGAATAGAAAATAAACAATACGATTTTTTATTTCTTATAAAATACACATATAAATTATTAATTTATTTTTTTGACAAAAAATTATTAATTTACAATAAATGCGACTATATATTTATATAGAATTTTCTAAAAAATATTTTCATTATTTTATCGATTCTATTATATTTTGAACCAGTCTAAGATTTTTTTTTTGTTAATTTAACGTGTTTATTAATTTATCAAGTATAAATTTATAAAGTTTATACTGTCTGTTTTTATTTTCTGTCTTGTTTCAAAAAAAAAAGTTTATATTTCGTGTTTCCCGTAGTTAATACAAAAATTAACGTTGTGTTTATGAGATGTTGTTAAATCAGGCAGCCATTTGGTTCTGGTGGCAGTACATCTACGAAAACAAAAACATTTATATTTATGCTAACATTTATATATCTTTTACCAAAAAAAAACATTTATATCTATGAAAAAAAATTCAGATAGTATATACACAAACAAAGGACGACTTTTGTCAATTTGCCTTCATTTTATTTCTGTGAACAATGATTTGAGCATGACAACATCAAAAAGACAACAAGCATTCCACCGCAGACCCATCATAGTCAACTATATTTTGATGTTAAATTAATATCAATGTTCTAACCACAAACTCTCATTGTATAATTCACAATTTTGGTTTACATAATTCGGTATAAATACTTTCAGTCTTCATCAACAATTCATCACCAATCGAGCAAAAAAAAGCTAAGAGCTAGAAGCTAAACAGCATTTGAAAAATGGTTGCATCGAAGCGACTAGTGGTCTCTTTCTTTCTCCTAGTGTTGTTGCTAGCAGAAGCCAATGCAAAAGGCTTGAAAGTAGGCTTCTACAGCAAAACATGCCCACATGCAGAGGGTATTGTTAGAAAGGTCGTGTTCGCTGCGATGAAGAAAGCTCCTACGCTTGGTGCTCCTTTGCTTAGAATGTTCTTCCACGACTGCTTCGTTAGGGTATGTGACTTTAATATACTTCATTACGTCGCAATTTTCTCTTAACACTGTGAGATTTTGGGTGAAGTGATAGTCTGATGGTCGTGAATCTAATCAACAGGGATGTGACGGATCAATCTTGTTAGATTCATCGAACAATCAAGCCGAGAAGAATGCGGTTCCTAACCTAAGCCTTCGAGGGTTTGGCATCATAGACGATTCCAAGGCGGCTCTAGAAAAAGTGTGTCCGGGCATAGTTTCTTGCTCTGATATCTTAGCCCTTATCGCTAGGGACGCAATGGTTGCAGTAAGTAACCTTCACATGATTAATCATACAAAAAAAAAAAAAATCTACGCTAATAGAGTTCTTTGAATTAAATTTGTTACTTTTTTTTAGCTTGAAGGACCAACGTGGGAAGTAGAAACGGGAAGAAGAGATGGCAGGGTTTCGAATATCAATGAGGTCAACTTGCCATCACCTTTTGATAACATCGCCAAGCTTATCACCGATTTTCGCACAAAGGGACTCAACGAGAAAGATTTAGTCATCCTTTCAGGTACGGACTAGTGAAATTGATATTAGTTTGATATATGGAAAATAATAATTTATATCTTTTTTTCTAAAGGTGGACACACTATTGGGATGGGACATTGTCCTCTAATGACAAACCGTCTTTACAACTTCACCGGAAGAGGAGACAGCGACCCGAGTTTGGACTCAGAGTACGCAGCTAACCTCAGGAAGAAATGCAAGCCGACAGATACCACGACGGCTCTAGAGATGGATCCAGGAAGTTTCAAGACATTCGACGTGAGCTACTTCAAGCTGGTGGCAAAGAGAAGAGGGCTTTTCCAGTCGGATGCTGCTCTATTGGACAACACAAAGACTAGGGCTTATGTCTTCCAGCAGGCACGTGGTTCAACCTTCTTTCATGACTTTGGTGTCTCTATGGTGAAAATGGGTCGGATCGGGGTTCTTACTGGTCGTGCTGGGGAGATCCGCAAGATGTGTCGTGTTCCTAACTAAGAGATTAAAAGATTAATGACAATATATTATCTCTAGCCGAGTTTCATTCTTGGGTTTGCTTCTGTTCTATATGCGATTGTTTCTTGGGAATGTTCTGTCTTTAATTTGTCAAACAAATAAAGCCTTGTAAGTTGTACCTTTTTAAAGAGATTGGATTGTGTTCTGAATAAAAATCGTATATCTAGTTATCACTTCCGTCGTGCATGTAGGTTTTTTTTTTGCTTGCAGAAATAAATGACAATTTTTTTTATAATTAAAAGATGACATCAAATTTTGAATTGTAAAGAATATTGTTTTTAAAATTCATTATGAGTAATGTAGAGAAAAATGTATATTTCAACATCATTTTACCCGTCGTGCATTTTTCTTCGCAGCTTTGTGTTAGTGTATATTTTATAATAAATTAAATAAAATTACTATATATATATATATATTAATTATCAAGTTGGATAACTTCATGTTTCAAAATGTTTTAGGAAACCGTTTGTTGACGTATAGAGAGTATAAGGAGAGTTGGGAAGGGCTTCAGAGAAGAGGGATGACACAAGATTTGAGTTGGGATAATGCTGCAGAGAAGTATGAAGAACTTCTTGTTGCTGCTAAGTATCAATGGTGAAGATAATAAATAAAAGCTCTTTTTGTCTTTTATTGTCTGTAAAGAATCTGTCTTTGGAATTGTTAAGAACTATAGTTGTGTAGAGTTGTGAAAAAGCTTGTGAAATTATCATGCTTTGTAAGCAAAGCTCTTTGTGGTAAAGGATCAGCTTTTTTAATCTCTTGTGCTCTCCCTGAGGTAACACTAAAGTGATAGAGTTGGCAAAGTAAAATAATAATTACAACTGAAAAAAAAGTATCTTATGATATCACGAAGATGGGAATAAAACAGGTGAGGAAGTTCTAGAGAAATTGCCACCATTGAAATCAATGTTGGTGAGCTTGTGTTGACACCATTTAAGGTGAGAAGATGAGACCAAAGACATTTGTAAAACTCTAGACACAAGCTTTAACTCTATCTTTATAAATGTTGCTAACATTGAGTTTTCATCTTCTTCCATGTAAGGAGATTTCTTCTTCTTGAACCAAGTCTTCTTCTTCTTGTTTCCTTGTGCCTCCTTCAACGATTGTTCCTTCTTTATAAATCCAAATGGTTTAAGATTTTTCTAGTAAAAAAAATTAAAGTTTTAGGAAAGGTTACATCCTTTGAAGATTTACCTTTTGGAGTAAATTTTTAAGGTTAAGAAAAAGCTTAATGTCTCTAGGATCTTCCACTTCAATAAGAGGAGAGTTGACGAGTGAAGTTTTAAGTCTTTCCCAAACAAAAGGTCTCTTGGTGTCTGCTTTGACAAAGTCATAGTAGACTGTAATGCATCTCTCTATTGCTTTCAGCACTTGTTCCTCATTTCTTTCTCTTCCACCTTCATGAGGTCTCTTTCTTTTGTATCCTTATTACCAAAAACAAATTGACCAAAAAGCTATATAAATTAGTTAAAACAAAAATCTAATTTAACATAAAAATTAAATAATAATCTATATAAAAATCTAGGATGTAATGTGAAATTATACGACAAATTCAAAAATGAATCGAACATTTTAATCATTGACATTCCTTTGAATCCTGGACGCACATTTTTCTTGGTTAACATATAGAGTTGACAATTCTACAAGATTTTAGTTTAATAAGACACGTTAATAGATAAGGATGTGTGTAACTTATTTCAGTTAGAATAATAAAACGTTTCACTACTAAACCTTCCTTCTAGAGCTAACAGAGTTCGCCCTAAAGTTTCAAACGCTCCCGAGTCCGAGAATCGAGGCAAAGGCGCCGCCACCATCTCTTGACGCCGGCGAGGCCTCAAACCGCCGGCGTCGGGACTTCGGTCACACCCTCCGTCTTTGCTCAAGCTATCTTGTCTACTCCGCTGTCGTCCCGTGTCTTTTGGTCACTTTCTCCGTCATCGATTGCGACGCTACTCAACTCGACGGTCGTCCTCAAAGTATGCTCGCCACCATGGTTTGGAGAGTGTCTCTTTCGTTCAACGGGTTGGGTCTCTCTGAACCCGAACCTTGCTGGGGGATTCCCCATTCTCGCTCGTGCTCCTCCACCGTGTTCAACATCCGCTCCCGCCGTGAACCTTTATTGCTTCCATTCTTCTCCGCCTCGATTCATACCGGCGACTATCCACCCCCGGTTGGGGTAAACACCGATTACCACCTCAGATCTGAAAATCTCCATCTGGATCTACCGTTTCCTCCGTCTTCAACTCGTTTCAAGTTAGTGATGTCGACTCATCCTCTTCACGGGGAAGGAGATAGATTCAGTCCTCCTTCTACGGTGCGCTCTACTGTTCTTCCACCAGTCCGGAGTACCGAGCCAACCATCCTGCTCCTACCGTACTCTCTCCGGCCGCCGTTACGTCGCTGCTCCTCTGCCGGTGGGCCTTACTACAGGTGTCGTGGACAGAACATCTCTGAAATTGGGCTGGGCCAATATTTGTTAATAGGTATGCTGAGCCCTTGCGGTTTAAGCTATCTAATCTTAACCCAACAGCTCACATTTGTGTGGGGCAGTTTGGCCTTTATGACCAACTTGCTAATGATTTTCGGTGGATTCACTGAAGTTATTACCGAAGCTTGTATGTACACTTTGTCAAACCTCTCTTATAGGAAGAGCTTTCCTAGGTTCCATTTACCGGTGGATTCATCGGGACAATCTACATCATCTTCATCACTATCATCCTTCTCTCCGGAGTTGGTAGCCATATTATCCCCTGTTTTCCCTCCGAACACTAAATGGAGGTGTGTATCTTTATCTATAATCGCTTTGTCATCTTGTGTAGCGGTCCGTACGGGGCCTGAAGATGCAACGGATATTGTTTCGATGATATTCCGAGATGCGGATTGGATCTTAACGTCACAATACAAAGTGACTAAATTTCAAGTCTCCGGCGCTGCCGTATTTCTTGCTTCGACGCATTTGAGTTTAGCTTCGAGTTCGCTGTCATTCTATCTTAGAGGTTTCTCTACATCTAGTTTGTATGGTTTATTGTTTGTTGCTGTTAGAGTTTGGTTAAACTCATTTGCTTGTAGTTTGAATGTTTGAGTTTTAATGAAAGTTGTGTTCAAAAAAAAAAAAGATAAGGATGTGTGTTCTTGTGAATTGTGTGACTTATCTACCAACTTACCTCAAAGATATGTCGACACACCGAAGTTTGACTATCAAAAATGCAAAATACAATTCCATATTGTATGATATTTAATTTATTACATATATCTTTTAAAAACTAATTGATAGATTCGTCGCATCCAAAATGAAAGCTGCTTGAAATTTTAAAACCTTTCTTAAGGAGCTTAGTCATTACTCTTTGATTGTCAAGGAACCTTTGAAAACTCATAATTTGACCGCAACTTATATATTGTGTAAGAAGAAATATTAATTACAAAAATGAGCTTATGGTTCCTATGATTCCAACCAACGTAATTAAAAACTATATAGTATGAACTCTCAATTCATACACGATGTAGCCCGCCAAGAAAAGTAATACACATATACTAAGTTTATAGAAAATCATTAGTATTTCTTTTACAGAAAAATTCTTAGTATTATAAATATGGATTATGATGTGAATGTTTATGATAAATAAATCAAATCGGTTACCTGAAAGTCTTGGGACTTGAAAGAAGCTCATGAGCTCAAACCTTCTTTGAACAAAGCTCAATACCCTTTTTCCTTCACACCTTTCCTCTTCCAAGAATCTCTCTAACAAAACCT
>CM028690.1:57864754-57906241 GCA_016771965.1 Brassica carinata | reverse complement strand
CCCTTCAAGAGAAAGAGTTGAGATGTCCACGGACCCTGGAATATAGAATGAGCCAATCAAATAAACATGTCTGACAGGAGTTAGCTTACTTTTCAAATTGTCTTTCTCAGAATGCGAAGCAGAACCAGAATATGCTTCAGGACCTTCCGCTCTTCTAGAAGACTTTCTTTTCTCTGGAAAATGGTGCAAGCTATCTTGATCTGCTTCTCTGTCGTCCAGAACACGGCCTCTCCTTTCTCTGTTCTCCTTATCAGCACGCTTCCGCTGCTCTCTTTGCATCTTGACCATCGTTTTATCATCACAAAGGTCATCACGATCAGCACTATAATCACTGCGCGTAGCAACAGTCCTTTCTCGTCGGCGTTCCTGGTGACGAAAAGAAGTAACAGGCATAAAATTGAGATACTTGAAAGAAAAAAAAGCGAACCACTAGCATACCTTCTCCACATGCGGTTGACGAATTACTCGGTCATTGTAGCGTTGGGCCTGACTCCGGCTAAACTGCGCTGCTGAATGAGATGGCAAAGACGCTGGCAAAAACCTAGTAAACTCTTCAAGCAAATCCGAGTGACCCTCAAAGAGGATCGATACCTAAAGCGCACACATTCGAGTGTCAGAAAATGTATGAGAAAACTTTGAAGTGGCATTACAGGTGGGAGGAAGAATATTACCTCATTGTAAACCTCACTAATATCCTTGCTCTCCTTTCGGTACATATTCAAGATACCCAAGAAAGACTTATAGACGTGTTCATCGTGCTTGAATCGAGTCTGCAGAGAGAATAAAGAAAGTCGTAGATTGAGAAACTAGGTGTAAGGGCAGTTCAACAAAAGAGAAGGAAAAAAGACAGCACCTTAATTTTATTGACGAAATTAATAGCTTCTTCAAATTCAACAGTCTTCTTAGGCGGAGCTTCTTCGTCTTCCTCAATAAGAGTAATTTCACATCCCTTAGGCAAAAAGGTATTAAATCCATATATCAAATTGTTATGTCCCTTGAACAATTCCTTGACACGGGCAATCACACCGCGTGTGTCGGTCCTGAAAATCCAAGAGTAGGAATTTACAACCTCAAAGCTCAAAAAATAGAGATAGTAAGGGAAAGAGCGAACCTTTGAGCTTTAAAATCTTTCATAACCTCAAGAAACCGGTCATATGTCTCCCGTTGATCATGAAACATGTCCTTAACATCCTTGAGGTACGACAAGGCATCATTGGTTGTTAATTTCTGAGAGGTAACGTCCCCACTTAATCTTCCTTCTTCAGTGTCACCACTGCCAGGGACCGGAGATTGTCCATATCTACACCAATCAATCTCTAATTAATCACTCAAAACATTTGATCAAAAAAACAAAACTACTCAAAACATTAAGTTATTCCTCCATGCATAAAAGATGATCACCTTTTGCAAGAAAATCGAAGTAATTTTTTGTTTCTGATAAAAGTGTCAAACCATCGCAAACACAAGTTGACAGCAAGAAGGTTGATTTTGAAGTGAAGGTATAAAGAAAAAACTCACAAATCGCCTCGCGAAGAGGCCAAAGTGCGTCGAAATTGAGACCCGGAGCCGTCTCTTATCCGCTTCATGGCTGCAAAATATCAAATTCAAATTAATAATATAATAACCGAAATCTGAAGTTGAGGGAGTCAAAATTCCCCACCAGGGATATGCTTGTGAGACCTAGTTTCTGAAACTTTTGGATAGTAAATGAAATTAGGTTGTCAGATCTCCGAAACGAGGATAGATTCCTGAAGAAGCACTTTGATCATCGGCAAACTGAAGCGAAAAAAAAATCAAAATTCTCCAGGAATTAAGATGAATTGCGATGAAATGAGACGGTAGCTTCAACGAAGGAGATAGAGAATGTCGAAGGAGTTGCTGCAGAGACGCGGAGAATTATCCGAAATGTGGAGGCGGAGAGGTGAGGAGAGGAGAGGGGTTCGACGTTTCACTCCGTCTACGTTTTGCGGCTACTGGTGTGGGGAAACTACGTACTATCATCCTTCTGTTTATATTTCGGCCCGAACTCAAAAATTTATTGGGCCTACATTATATCTTTAAGCCCGCTATATAATATCCTATCCATATTGGGCCTTTATTAATCATCAGGCCCTCTAACCTCATAGTTTGGTTTTAGTTTGTGTTTTAGTTCCAAACTAAACACACTAGCCTTTTTTAGTAAACGAATGTTAGAAATTTTGAATGATTATATATCTCTTAAAGCATGGCATATGGAAGAATACTAGAATAAAATCATAAAATTGTGTTGAAATTTATGTAACAATTAAAACAATGTTTACATATCTCAGATAGGAAACAAAATTATGCATGAGCTGAAGAACCAATACATTGTCGAAAAAGCGATGATAACCCACAGCCAGGCTTGCTTCGTGTAGGAGATGAAATGTTTTGTCCTCGACGTATTTCAGAAAAATATGACGAAGGTGATGAAGAAGAAGATGAAGAACTTGATTTTTGTATTCGGATGTTATCTTTGGCGGAATGTTCTCCTCCCTGCTGTTCTTGATTTTGAGGAATTTCTCCAGCTTTTTGATTTAAAACGAATTGATCACCCCATATTCGACCTGAAGAACCTTGGCGTCGGAATGAAACTGCTGATCTTTGTAAAGTTGTCATGTTTAGTGTAAAGAATAACTCGTTGATCTCAAACTTAATTGTTTCGATTTCTTGAAGTTGTTTTCTGTGTATATATGAAGCTATTGAAGGTGCTTGAACTTTTTGAGAGTTTAAATGTTTTCTCCTTATCTTGTTTGAGATAAGATTTTTAAAATTAGCCAAGTTTATAAATAGATTTGATCCAGTTTTTATTTAGTGCAGACATGCTAAATTAAGATGTGTTTATATAAAAATGAGTTTTTTCATATATATTTAGTGTGAGTTTTAGTTTATCCATTTTTTGAAATGTATATCTAAAAGTATAAATCTAATCCAAAAGTGATATTATCTGATATGTCTTCCATTAAAACCGGATCCCATGTCTTTAAATAGAGGTCAAAATTCTATGAATTATTATTATTTGTGTAATTTTGTTTATAACTAAAGATCAATTCACATTTGAGATAAACATCCTAAGCAAAACTTATGGGGTTGAGTGATGAATATGTATCCAACTTCTTGTGTATGATATTCTTAACAATAGCCAGAACAATTAGATATTGTAGTATGTAATATTCTTGGCTAACATGTACAGTTAAGGATTTTTTCTTGTTACCCCAGCCCCAATGAATGCCCTCCAATAAAATTAGGTTTTCCAGAGATTTCTTGAATATGAAGGCATCCTAAATAACATTTATCATGGGGTTGATCACTGTGTTTTCCACAAAGCTATGATGTTTATGTACAATTTAATAGATTTTATATAAGCAGGATATTTATTTGCAATTTGGAGTGTGATATATAATTGAATAAAAATATTTTTTTTTATATTTTTTTTTTGCATGAACATTTGTAAAGTAGCCTGGTCAAAATGTTTACGCTTGAAACAAATAATATATTTCCCAACGGATAAATTTCCGTGTTTCAAACAAGGGGTATGACTTTTAGAAAAAAAGAAAAAGAAACGAAGACATAATCAAATCCTTTAAGTATTATTATCTTGCTGAACTGGCTGTGTATGATTCATAATAACTTATGAAACAAGATACTTCTCGAACCTTACGAGAAGAGTTGGATTCATCGGCGGAGTGGGAGACTGGGAGCCAATGTCAGACACACTAGTATACATGTATGATGTTATGGATCAAGAGACGGTACGGACAATAACTAAGAGGAAAGAAAGGTTTACCACCGTGGAGATAGTCTATCACACACGATGCACATCATCATCGTTCCTTCTTCACTCGGTACGTAACTTCTCCTTTGATGAGTTACTAGCTACTCTTTTTCAAATGTATTGTTAGGGATGTTTATAATATGAATACTAAGCTAGTATTTAATTAAACTTTTTGTTTCGAACGAGTATTCAAATGTTTTTATAAGAAACTATGCGATACAGAATTGAGACACTAGCTAGCGTCCAAAGTTGTTCTTGTTTCCAATCTAAAATGAAAATCTACCATACGACACACCTTTTCCTTAAAAGTCCCGTTACGTAACATAATGTTCATCATCCCAAGTCTAATTATTTTCTTAATGTCTAATTTTGTTTATCGATTTTTCTTCTTTCTTCTGTTGAAGATATTGACAAAACGATAGAGTTATACATTACATTGTCAAACATCAGCTTCGATCGAGGAGAAGAGACTATTTATATATAGTGTTTTTATTTTATGTTATATCTTTACCACTGTAGAAACCATTTTGAATATAGTCTCTTCTCTGTATTCCTTTGCATTTAATACGTAGAAAAGAAGTAGGCAGATATACTGGTTGTGTATAGTCAAAGAGTTGTATGAATATTAATATACATTGGTCTTATACCATGAGTACTTGCCTATTCGGTATTCGACTATATCAAAATCAACTGGCCAAAATCAAAATCAACTGGTCTATATCATATTCTTGCTTACGCTTGATTTATTCGTTCTTTACATCCAAAAGTCTATAACTAAGAACACTGCCGAAAAAAATAAAAAAATAAAACTTATATTAAGTTCAGCAAATCTTCATCAGGCTGAAACTATATATGGTTCATATAAAAAAATATACACCTATCCTAACCTAACGAATCAGTTGGTAGTAGAGATTCTCATAATTTTTTTAATACAGAGAGCCTGATATGACAGAGATTGTCTTTTGGTTGGAACCTTTTTAACAGTATGCAAAATACTTTACGGAATAAGGGAAAGTTGGAAAGCAACCAAAAAGCTACGTTACATTTGGTTGTGTATCTTAGTGCATATTCTCGAATCCTAGATCTTATCCTTTCATCGTTTTTTTTTTGAAGACCAAGATATATAATAGGAGAAGCTGATAATGACATATGTAACATTGATGAGTAACACAGTGGACCATTTGATACTTTAAGTTTGGTAGCAATCACATATTAATAAATCATCATTACTGCTAGTCGCTAGTACTGGATATTTTATTCGTTAAATTTGATTCAATTCGTTATTCGTTTCAATTCGATCCGAAAATTTTCGAATATCCGTAAACTTTCGAAGTAAAGCAAATACTAAAACTCAATATCCGTTAAATCGACGCAAATCACAAATACTAAAATTTTGGAAAGCGGATATCCGATCCGATCCGGCAATATATAAATATATGTATATCTTGATTACATTTAAAGTTTTAAATATATAAAATTTTATAATTATTATTCTAACATATGATTTGAGAAATTCTATTCTCATTATTACTTATATTAAAGTATTACATAAAATGAAGAGAAAACATTTATGACAATTATAATTGTTTTTCATAAATTTTGTGTTATTATAATTGTTAACTAAGTTTTAAAAATTTACAAAATATGTAGATTTGCTATTTCTTTTAATTTTTATCTTTTATATCATGGAAAAAATGTTTTTTTAAAACAAATTTGTATCAAACTTTTAAGATTATTTGTATTAATCTAAATATATGAGATATCCGTAAGTATTTATCTATTTATTTTTCGGATATCCGTTTTTACGAATATCTATATTTTATCGAAGCAAAGCAAATAAAAAAATTAGATATTCGTGACATACGAAACAAATAACAAATACCTTTAAAAACTCTGATATCCGATTTGTGATCGGACGTAGTAGTAGATATTATAAGCTCAAACACCATAATATAACAACGTCAAGCAGTGGGTCCAAGAGATGCTGACTAAATTTTGAAAAGAAAAGGAGAGCATGTTTGTTTTTTATTCTTATTATTATAAATAAAATGAAAAAAAATAATAATTGAACGCAAACGGGCCAGTGACGAGTGACAGACAGACAGGCCCCTTCTCTCTGTCCTCGTGCTTCCTCACCGCTCCGTCAAGATATTTTATTTATTATATATCTTCCCAAACCAGTAGGAAGTATTATCGCTACTGCTCTGCCTTGTGATTGTGATCATCATCATTCATTGTTTCACCGGTAAGTCTCTCTTCGTCTCCTCTTTCTCTGCGAGATCTTCTTCTTCTTCAACTGTTTTTCGTTTGCTTGTTTGTTCCCCTTCCAAAGAACAGCTGAGAGAGAGAGAGAGGATACGTCGCTGTATAAGAGCAAGGAATAGAAACAGGAAGAGATAGAGAGAGAGAGAGAGGAGAGGAGAGGAGAGGAGAGGAGAGGAGAGAATGGAGGTGGAAGAAGGAGGAAGTGGGAAGATAAAGATTGGAGTGTGCGTCATGGAAAAGAAGGTGAAGTGCGGCTCCGAGGTTCCGTTTTCCTTTTTTTTTTTGTTTTTTGGTTACCTGTGTTGCTCCTCCTCCTCCTCCTATGTATTCTGTGTTCTTCTACTGACCAACTACAGATTCAGATGCTTTTTTTTTCGCCTTTTTCAAAAAAAAGCCCTCTTTGATTCTGATACCGATCCAGTTTATTTTCACTATCTCCATCATTTATAGATTGTTCGTTGTTGGGGTTTATAGGTCTTCTCAGCTCCCATGGGTCAAATTCTTGACAGACTGGAGTCCTTTGGTGAATTTGAGGTTAGCTTTACTCACTGGTTTCCCTTTTTTCTTAAATATATTTGACATTTTCTGGTTTATACTCTCATAGTCTGTTATGTAATTTGTGATTCTTGGCCAATTGTTTTTGGAATAAGAAAAGTTGTTGACGCTTTGTCTTTGTAGATTCCCTGGTGTATTGTATTCTTTTTATTTTTTTTTCATGCCAATGGACAACTTTATTCGCAGATCTTACATTTTGGGGATAAAGTCATTCTCGAAGATCCAATTGAAAGGTTCGCTTTTCGCCTTTTTTGTTTTCCTATTTTTGTATCATCTTGATTTCTTGTTTCATTATTAGTCTACATGGTGGTATATACTGGAATCAAACCTTGACTTAAGCATTTTCCTGTTTCAGTTGGCCCATCTGTGATTGCTTGATTGCTTTTCATTCCTCTGGATATCCTCTTCAAAAGGCTCAGGCATATGCTGCTTTAAGAAAGTGAGTTTTTTTTTTTTTTTTTTTTGCTCTTGGCTCAGTAAAAGGCCTAGCTTATGTTAATGTTTCCTGAAACTTATATCGAGTCCAGCGTCAACTCATGAGTTGACTTTTCTTACTTCTGTTATTCAGGCCGTTTTTAGTGAATGAACTAGATCCACAGTATCTTCTTCATGATCGCCGCAAGGTGTATGAGGTATGCTTGTTAGAGTAGACTGCAATAAAGTTGGTCCCGTAGTTTTCCAAAGTTTTCAGGGATAATGACAAAGAAGAGTTACATACTTTTTCTGTGCATCTACAGCATCTTGAGATGTATGGCATCCCAGTTCCTAGGTATGCTTGTGTCAACAGAACGGTACCAAATCAAGACCTCGACTATTTTGTCGAGGAAGAAGATTTTGTTGAGGTTAATGGTGAACGCTTCTGGAAGCCATTTGTGGAAAAGCCTGTCAATGGTAAACTTCTCCTTTTAACCTCTTGCTCACTTTCGCATCCATAAGGACAAGTTGTTAATGATCCTTGGTATTCTCCTTGTTCTATTTATCCAGTTCTCTGTGTGTTTGTAGGAGATGACCATAGCATCATGATATACTATCCTAGCTCGGCGGGTGGAGGCATGAAGGAATTGTTTCGCAAGGTATTTCTGCAGAACTTGGCTGTAGTCTGGATTGAACTGTTTATATTACAACATTTTCATAACATTTCGTGCAGATTCCTCTGATTGACTGACTCTTTTCCACCTAATGTATTTGGTTTGTCTCCATTTTACTTTAGATTGGGAACCGATCAAGTGAGTTTCATCCTGACGTGAGGAGAGTTAGGAGAGAGGGTTCCTATATATATGAGGAGTTTATGGCTACCGGAGGAACTGATGTCAAGGTTGTGATTGTTTTCCATTTACATGTTTCTCGATTAGATCATTCCCATCTTTCGCACCACCTAACCTTGCTGAGAATATTACACTGTTATTGTTCTGTTGCTGTTATTAATGACCTATGTTTATTTATACAAGGCATGGCTTATCAGCAGCTGTTGTAGCTCCTATTACTGGCTGTTATTCGTCTTGGATTTTCTCGTAAACTTGGCTTTCACGAGTTCTTACCTGACAAATTTGCTTGGTAAATACAGGTGTACACAGTGGGTCCTGAATACGCACATGCTGAAGCAAGAAAGTCGCCTGTTGTTGATGGTGTTGTTATGAGGAATACAGATGGGAAGGAAGTACGTTTACCAATCATTACCCTATACGATGAAACCTAACATTATCTTATTATCTTATGACGAAAGAGATATAGTTGAATAGAGTATCAGAGTCGGCTAACTATAATGAATGCATGAATTGCCTAAGTGTTTCTTGAAAGTGTAATACGTTGATGTGTTTAGATTTTGATCATTTTTTTTTTGGATATTATATTGAACAGGTGAGATATCCAGTGTTGCTTACACCTGCCGAGAAGCAGATGGCTAGAGAAGTTTGCCTTGCATTTAGGCAAGCGGTATGCTATGAAACCAATCCTCTGGCTTTCAAATTATAATGGTTCTTTGGATTTTATACAATGACGTGTTAGTTTCCTCAACATTTCTCAAATTTCAGGTGTGTGGGTTTGATCTTCTACGATCTGAGGGATGTTCATATGTTTGTGATGTAAATGGATGGAGTTTTGTGAAGAACTCTTACAAGTAAGCTATAGCATTCTGCAGTTTATTTGACTTTTAAAAAGTGATTTACAACTATAAAGTATTTACAAACCTCTCATACTATACTATTTAAGGTATTACGACGATGCTGCTTGTGTGCTAAGAAAAATGTGTTTGGATGCAAAAGCTCCGCATCTTTCCTCGACTCTTCCTCCCACTTTGCCATGGAAGGTCAATGAACCCGTACAACCTAATGAAGGACTAACCCGTCAAGGCAGTGGCATCATAGGCACTTTTGGGCAATCAGAAGAGCTACGCTGTGTCATTGCTGTTATTCGACAGTATGTTTTAGCTTATAATCATCATTCCCCTCTATACTTCTCTCTGTTTAGCCAAGATCTGGGAGTAAAATTTATTTTTTACTTCACAGTGGCGATCGAACTCCTAAACAGAAGGTGAAACTAAAAGTTACAGAGGAAAAACTGTTAAACCTGATGTTGAAGTACAATGGTGGAAAGCCAAGAGCTGAGGTGAGAGGCTCGGATTTTCTATCATCAACTTATTCCTGCCTTGATTAATTGCTTCTGTTGTGTCAATTTATTTTCTCCTTTTACAGACCAAACTCAAAACTGCCGTCCAGTTGCAAGACCTATTAGATGCCACAAGAATGTTAGTTCCCCGTACAAGGTAGAACCCTGAACTTAACTATTTGTGTCTTGTCACCAAATGCATGCCGGGTCTAGCTTTCCAAGTGGCTGCACAATTTTATTGAAAGATATTATGTTATTGTTAGAACACTCATGATGCTTCTGCGAGGCATTTTCCATTGAGCTACTTTCGCTGTAGAAATTGCATTTCTGCTCAGCACCCCCTTCCTTTTGTTCAAAGGGGACCTGGTCCTATCCCATGGATGTTTTTTTCCTAACAGTGTAACATGATGCTTTGTTTACTGCTGACAGTTGAATTCGTATAATGACCTTATTGTCTTCCTTTTTAATCTTTAGACCAGGTCGTGAAAGTGATAGTGATGCAGAAGACCTTGAACATGCGGAGAAACTTCGACAAGTCAAAGCAGTTCTTGAAGAGGTTGTGTGTCTTGATAATTATATGCATATATACGTTCCATTTTCTTGTCCTCATTATTTGAAAAGTCCAGTTTTGTATGGTGGCGAATATAGTCCTTGGAAATAATTATATTTTATCAGTTAGGGGTTTAAATTCACGGCCTTTTAGCAGTTATTGTCATATGTTCAGTGTTGGCTTTGGAGTTATTTTACTTTCAAGATATCTGGAACTTTTATACATTTTCTGTTTGGAATTGGCTTTTCTTCCATGAGCTCTCTCTCATATTTATAGAACTTTGATATGCAGGGTGGGCATTTCTCTGGTATATACAGGAAAGTTCAACTTAAGCCACTGAAGTGGGTTAAAATACTAAAAAACAACGGTGAAGGCGAAGAAGAAAGACCAGTAGAGGCTCTTATGGTACTGAAATATGGGGGTGTTCTAACACATGCTGGTAGAAAGCAGGTATACTATTATTTAGTCATTGTTAAATGTATTGCAACGAACAATTGCTTAAATAGGAATCTATTTTGGTAGCTTATCTATCGTGTGAACTTGTCTAAGTTTACTGATGTGTGCTTCATCTGCAGGCGGAAGAACTTGGTAGATTCTTTCGAAACAATATGTATCCAGGTACGGGCGCCTGATCTGTTTTAATCGCAACACAATTTTCTGAAGCAGTTTATTGGACTTGATAATGTCCTTTCGAGTGTTTCACAATCAAATGGCATAATATGCTTGCAGGTGAAGGGACTGGTTTACTTCGTCTCCATAGTACATACCGTCATGACCTTAAAATTTACAGCTCTGACGAGGGACGTGTTCAGGTACAGCTTTACACTGTTAGTAGTGATGATGTGCATATGTCATTCAGATTTTGAACATACTTCAAGCTTCGCTACTCTTCACAGTTCGCACCAAAATATGTGACAGAAGATCAACTCCTGATCGAATATTACTAACTGATTTGCGTTGTTGACAGATGTCTGCAGCTGCTTTTGCTAAAGGCCTGCTTGACCTTGAAGGACAGCTCACGCCAATCCTGGTTTTCCCTTTTATCTTACTGAGATCCCGTGGGGCCTTAGATTGTCATATGATTACTAAGTTCTTATCTTCTTTCTCTAGGTTTCTTTGGTTAGCAAGGACTCTTCCATGTTGGATGGACTTGATAATGCCAGCATTGAAATGGAAGCGGCCAAGGTTTTGCCCTTCTCTTTGATGAGTCATCTTTATTGTGTATAAATCACGTGTTGGCAACTCGTCTGAACCATTGGATAGCTATCAGCAAGATCAAAACTGTTTCTGAAAGATCTAAATATTTTCTAACCGAGGCCTAATAGAAGCCTCTCTAATACCGTTTCTCAAATGTTTTTTGTTGATATTTTTTGGGCACCTCTCTATGGGTTTTTGTCCACTTGAAATATGCTTAACATTTTTGATTTCACTACTTGCACTGCAGGCTAGATTGAATGAGATTGTAACGTCTGGCACAAAGATGATACATGGGAATGGCTCCTCTGAAGAATTCCCTTGGATGACTGATGGAGCTGGACTTCCTCCCAATGCCCATGAACTCCTCCGTGAATTGGTACTCACACTTTTCGATCTACTATGAGTTCATTACTAATGTGAAACAGATCACCAAACGTTTTTAGTTTTGTTTGCATAACAACTTAATACTTCATACTGCACTGAGCACATTCGTAACCTCTGTGGCATTGCACAATTCCTCATCTGTTGAATTGCTTTTCTAAATAATTAGGTGAAATTAACTAAGAATGTGACTGACCAAGTAAGACAACTTGCGATGGATGAGGACGAGAACCTCACTGAGCCATATGATATAGTTCCTCCATATGATCAAGCAAAAGCCCTTGGCAAGACTAACATTGATAGTGATCGGATTGCTTCTGGATTACCATGCGGCAGTGAAGGGTTCCTTCTGATGTTTGCTCGGTGGATAAAACTTGCAAGGGATCTCTACAATGAAAGAAAAGAGTAAGTTTCTCAATACTTTTACATTATTTTCGGTAGATGTTTGTGAGTGAGAATATCACTAATAGTTGAGTTCTTACTTGCAGCCGATTTGACATCACGCAGATTCCGGATGTCTATGATTCATGCAAGTAAGTTATACGTTAGGTGTCTTTGGTGTATCATCCTAGATTTACACCTAGCTTTAGTTATTCGTTTCTGAATATTGCTGTAATGTTTCTTATCTTCACCAGGTACGACCTCTTACATAATTCCCATCTCGATCTAAAAGGATTAGATGAACTCTTCAAAGTTGCACAGGTACATTATTTTCTCTTTTCCTTTTTTCTGAGTCTCTTATAATAGTTAGCAACTGGCCATGTGTGATTGAAACTATGGCTACTCGTGGTAGATCCTATTATGCATGCATTGTTGACTACTCCCGCTTATGACGAAGTTATTTGTTGTGTGGTTGCAGTTGCTTGCAGATGGTGTAATCCCAAATGAGTATGGAATCAATCCGCAACAAAAGCTTAAAATCGGTTCAAAGGTGACATTTTCTAGCGAAGAGTAGTTACTTTCCTCTTTTGAAAATTTATTTTCTAATTGCTCCAAAGGATCTCATATCTATTCTTCTTCTTTTTTTTCCCCGTTAAACAAAAAGATTGCTCGGCGTTTGATGGGGAAAATCTTGATAGACTTGAGGAATACACGAGAGGAAGCATTGAGTGTTGCAGAATTGAAAGAAAGCCAAGAACAAGTCACTCGAGAAGAAGCAATGAGTGTTGCTGAACTGAAAGAAAGCCAAGAACAAGTCGCCTTGTCATTATCTGCCTCGAAAAAGGAAGATAGAAACAGTCAACCAAAGCTTTTTATCAGTAGCAGCGATGATTTGAGACGACCTGGCACAGGTGATAAAGATGAAGATGATGATAAAGAAACCAAATACCGATTAGATCCAAAGTAATATATAGCCTCTACTTCTTTAGATATTTTCTTCTTCCTGCATATTTACTTAAATGTTGTCTACTAATTGCTTTCATTTCCCTTTTAGGTATGCAAATGTCAAGACGCCTGAACGTCATGTGAGGACTCGACTTTATTTCACATCTGTAAGTTTCCTCTTTTCTCCATTGTTGCTTGTTATCGTGCTCAGTGTGATTGACACTCTTACAGTGAAACTGATATGTTTTTTTTTTCTGTTTTTTTTTGCGTGGCATGATGTTAATGTAACAGGAATCACATATTCATTCGCTGATGAACGTACTTAGATACTGTAACCTGGACGAGTCGCTTCAAGGAGAGGAAAGTCTCATCTGCCAAAACGCATTGGAACGTCTTTGCAAAACAAAGGAACTTGATTACATGAGCTACATTGTCCTAAGGCTCTTTGAAAACACAGAGGTTCACACTACATCTGACCCTTCCTCTCTCACACATCATATGCTTCAACATCATCTAATATTTATATTTGTCTCCATGAAAATAAAAAATATAAATCTTCGTGTTGCAGGTATCACTTGAAGACCCCAAGAGATTCCGCATTGAACTTACATTCAGCCGTGGAGCTGATTTGTCTCCCTTGGAGGTAAAGAAGAGCCATTATTGTTTTTTGTTTAACGTCTAGAGGAACTTAAAATTTTGAATATATAATTTAATATGTTGAGGACAGAATAATGACGACGAGGCAGAGTCATTGCTGAGAGAACACACGCTTCCGATAATGGGACCAGAGAGGTTGCAGGAGGTCGGTTCATGTTTAACACTGGAGACAATGGAGAAAATGGTCCGTCCTTTTGCTATGCCACCTGAAGATTTCCCTCCGGCCTCGACTCCGGTAGGTTTCTCCGGTTACTTCTCCAAAAGTGCAGCCGTGCTCGAGCGTCTGGTTAACCTCTTCCACAACTACAAAAACTCTTCTTCCAACGGAAAAAGCTGAAGGGAGTGCAGACCAGTTTATTATTTACTTTTCTTTCTTTCTTTCTGAAATCTTCTATGATTTTGTCTTTGTGCAGTTCAAATCATTGCTCCTTTTTTTTTTTGAAAATTTCCCTACATGTTTCAGTTTTCCTTTTCTCCCCAAATTGCTATTCAGTGATTTTAAATGTGGCTGTTTTTTTTTATAATTCTCGCGGGTACTAGTTCTTTTTTTTTTTTTTTTTGCTTATGTAAGTGGGGTGGTTTTGGAGCTGTGTCTCTCTGTTTTTGAGGGTATGTCTGCCGGCTTTATATTTCAACAACAATATAAAAATGCTTGAGTTATTGGCCGACCACCGAATAAAGAAAGTGTAATGATTTTTCATTTCAAGGTAAAACTAGTTTTACGCCACGTAATGTTAATCGTTTGATTCGTTTTTCCCCTTCCTTTTTACTGGGGTAAGAAGCTTCACTTATATCGAAAAAGTGAAAATGAAAAGCAATATGATTAGGAGTTTCTTTTCCAAAAAAAGCACAGAGGAACAACTAAATCATATACATAGATCTCTCTATACATTTGTTAGCAAAAATCTGAAAGTATTAATTGGATTGACCAAAACAAAATTACTAAATAGATGTGATACTAATTTGAATAAGATATAAGTAATTGGAAGATTAAATGTAGATGAAACGACTAATTCTTCAAATTGAAAAAGAAGAATAATGATGACAAAACAAAAGTAGTCCATTTGTATGCTTATAAAATTTGATTATAAAAAGAATTGAGTATTTTTTTTTGTTCGTCAATATAAAAAAAAAGATGACTTATAAATAAAATAAAAATGATACGGAAACTGCGTTTTGTAACTGTGGGAGAGTTAAGCAAACAAAGACATGATGATTTCTCTATCTCTTGACCGCTTTGCCCGTTTCTCTCTCTCTCTCTCTCTCTCTCTCACATCTCCCATAGACATTGAGAATTCACCTTTTTGACTAAAATTCTCTCTGCTTTTTTAAAAAGAATCCCATTTATGAAGTGAATCTTACTTCTTCTTCTTCTCTCTACACCCAAAAATCGCTACTCTCTAATCGCCTGGATTTTTTGTTGGGTTTCTCTCAACAGGTCCGATCAAGTACCCTCGTGTTTTGTGGGAGATGACTTTAGATTCCGTCAAAGTTAGGGAAGATTGGCAATCCAACAAATCTATTGAGAATAAGAAGAAGAAGAAGAATGTCAGAAACAGTGATGGCGAAGAAGAAGAAGAAGAAGCAAATGGGGGATGCTGGGTCAAATTAAGGGTCATGCTTTGTTGCGTAGCTTCAACTTCAGACGTTGATAGCTCTCTTAGTTTCTCCACAACCACTGGTATGCCTTCTTCTTCCTTCCTTCCTTCTTCTATTTGGTTACTTACTGAAATTTGAGCTTACGGTTATCCAGTACCATTGCGTTAAAGAAAGAAAAAGCTTTCCTTTTTAAATTTTGGTTTCTATAACTGTCTCAAGAGTTACATTCACTCTCATCTAAGGCCTTCCCCATTTTAACAATTTGAGCTAAACTCTTATGTCATTGTGGTTAGTTTACCTAACTTTGACAATGAATCTGAGCTTTTAACCACTTTGATGCTACTCTCTAAATTAAGACAAAAAAAAAGATTCCTCTTTTTATATTTGACTCTGTCTCCTTGAATGGTTTTGTAATGATAAGAGTTTGTTTTCTTTTTTTCTTTTTTTGCTTTAACAGTGGGAAGTAAGTCTCCCATTTTGAAATCAAATGATCAACCTGCTGGTCCTGTTTCTTCTACCACAACGACTAGCAATGCAGAAAGCTCTCTGTCCACTCCGATGATCAGTGAAGAACTTAAAATCTATTCTCACCTCAAGAAGTTTACTTTTATTGATCTCAAGTTGGCCACTAGAAATTTCAGACCTGAAAGTCTTCTCGGAGAAGGTGGGTTTGGTTGTGTCTTCAAAGGATGGGTCGAGGAGAACGGCACTGCTCCTGTTAAGCCTGGCACTGGCCTTACTGTCGCCGTCAAAACCTTAAATCCTGATGGCCTTCAGGGTCATAAAGAGTGGCTTGTAAGAGATCCTTTGCTTCTGTTTTCTTTACCAGCTTAAACACACACAACATGTTCTTTTTATGTTTTCTCTTCCACTATTGAAGCTTAAACACACACACAACTAAAGGTTTATGTTTGTGGTCTTTTGCAGGCTGAGATTAACTATCTTGGTAATCTTCTCCATCCGAATCTTGTTAAACTGGTGGGTTATTGTATCGAAGATGATCAAAGGCTGCTGGTTTATGAGTTTATGCCTCGAGGAAGCTTGGAGAATCACCTTTTCAGAAGTAAGTTACTCTATTTCTCAAAAGTTGCAACATTTCTACTCTATAACCTTAAAGTTGGAACCTTTAAACCTCAGATGTTCTAATATGTTGCTTGACACACCAATCATGAATAAGTAGATTTCTTACATTCCATAATAGTTCTAGTTTTAAGATGTTTGGTGTGTTTAAAAGGGCATAATGCTTTCTGTCTTCTTAGTTATATAATTGATGTTTTAATCTTTTACTTTTGTGAACTGAACTCGTGCTTTTTGTGTTGAAGGGTCGTTGCCTCTTCCATGGTCAATTCGGATGAGGATTGCATTAGGTGCTGCAAAGGGCCTCAGTTTCCTTCACGAAGAAGCTCTAAAGCCTGTTATATATCGTGATTTTAAAACCTCCAACATTTTACTAGATTCAGTATGTTTCCTTGTTACTTTTTCTTTTTTAGCATCTATGTATAGTATAAGCCCGTCCTTGCTTCTAAACTTTTTTTACCAATATCTCAGGACTACAATGCGAAACTATCAGATTTCGGGCTTGCTAAAGATGCTCCTGATGAAGGCAAAACCCATGTGTCTACTCGAGTCATGGGCACTTATGGTTACGCTGCTCCTGAGTATGTTATGACTGGTTAGTCTCTTTTTCTATTTTGTTCATTCACCTCTCTGCTATGTTTGAAGCTGTATTTTCTTTCTTTCTTCGGCATGGTTCTTTAGGAGATTATATATATATATATATATATAACTATAGAGTCTTATCTTCACTATGCCCATAGGTCACTTGACATCAAAGAGCGATGTTTATAGTTTCGGTGTGGTTCTACTCGAAATGCTGACTGGCCGAAGATCTATGGACAAAAACCGACCAAACGGGGAACACAACCTCGTGGAATGGGCGAGACCGCATCTACTTGACAGGAGAAGATTCTACAGGCTACTTGACCCGAGACTGGAGGGACATTTCTCAATAAAAGGAGCTCAAAAAGTAACTCAGCTCGCAGCTCAGTGCCTTAGCCGTGACTCCAAGATCAGACCCAAAATGAGTGAAGTGGTCGAGGTCCTTAAGCCACTCCCGCATCTGAAAGACATGGCTAGCTCTTCTTACTACTTCCAGACAATGCAAGCCGAGCGATTGAAAGCTGGGTCAGGGTCGGGTCGTGGGTTGGGGTCAAGAAACGGGCAACCCGTGTTTAGGACTCTGTCTAGTCCCCATGGCCAAGCTGGTTCTTCACCTTATCGTCATCAGATTCCCTCTCCTAAGCCCAAAGGTGCAACTACTTAGATTTCGGTCCTGGAAGCCATCTCACATTTCCTTAAAGGGCTCTTTCTTGTAATGCAAGAAACGTCTATTCAACCGATGTAAAACAGATGTTGTTAACCTAGTGTTTCTTTGTCTATTGTACTGTTTTAACCGTTGGCCTAGTGAGGGTATTATTACCACTAGCTACTGTGTTATAAGTGATGTCACCTCATTTCATAAAACATTGAACATGTTTTAAGGGTAAATATTAGAGTAGAAGGAAACACAGTGCATAGCACAGAAAAAAGGATCTTTTAGTGTTAAATGATACACCAAGACAAACCATCTTTTTTTGTCAACATTATTATTATTCTCTTTTAGAAATCCAACAAGAAAATGGGGAAGATTTAGCAAGTAGACCACCAAGCAGAGGAAAATACTACGTTAGGCTCTCATTATCAAGGCTTGAGAGAGAGAGCCAATCCAACCTTAGCACTCTTGTCGATAGCCTTGGTGTCAACTTCCCCAGAGATTGTGAAGAAGGACCTGGGTGACCACTCGTGTTGAATGAGTGCATTGGCTATCCCCGCACTGTTTACACGTGCTTTCACCATGGTCAAGGGGTCAATCGAATGCTGTGTTCCCACGGTTATGGTGTTGACCTTGTTAGAGAATTTGTGGTTCACTTCAGCCCCAACAGAAGTGTTGAATAGCGGGTTAACAATGTGGTAGTATGACGCGTTGATTGAATCTCCTTTGTCGTTCCTAAACAAAAAACAAGAAAACTCAGATATATATTTTTAACTGATAATATATAACCACATCTTTAGTTTCACAGGAATTGACTTACAGGGTAAGGGAAGCAATCAAATCATCCTTGATGAAGTTAACACCAGCATTGATCTTGGTGAAATTGCCAGATTTGGTGTCTATAGGAATGGATTTACCCCAGTTAACATTTTGAGAGAGAGTCTGAGAATCGCGAGCCTACTACTACACACCCGAACGAAGAAGAAACAAGTAAACTGTGGCGTCTATAAAAGAAAGCCCTCCTAGTTGTTGTTATTATCAGCCGTTGGATCATCCATCCATACTTACTTTGCTTCCCTCATCTTCTGCCCTCCATTACTTTTTTTTTTTATATTCTTCACTAACACTAATAAACCCGGCGTCATTTTGTACTAACCTTACTTTATTCCTCTTCTGTCTTGAATGGGTAAATTATTCGGTTTATTCACTAATTGAATAATTGTTTCGCCATTAGCTGTCGAAATGGTCACTTCTAACATCAACGGAGAAGAACCATGTCACGCTGCTTCTTGAAGCAGGGAAACCCATTCACATTGCATCCTAAGCTCATCTCTCCTTTTTACTCTGCTTGTTTAGTCTTTGCTAACATTCAAAAGAAAATACTAAAAGATGATGATTGTGGTTTTGCAGATTTGTATTTGTTACACTAAGGATAATCTTTACCAAAAGACCAGATTGGGAGTTGTTTCTTCATATCAGTTTGCGTTTTCATTGTTAACGTAATACTATGATCACTTGTTTATTTGCATTTAACCAAAAAAAAAAAAAAAAACTCAATCTCGTGGCCACAATTGTTGATTCTCTTCCGACTCAAGCCAAGGCTGAGATAGATCAATAACAATAATGAGCTATTTGTTTTGTGGAATTCACATGAGACAAATCAAAATATAAATTCATACATGTGCTGAGCTTGCAGTCTCCAGAAACAACAGTAAGAGCAGTGAATTTTACCTAAGACTATCATGTTGTAAATAAACCAGTAAGCCATTGCTCTGGAAATGTTGATTGATGTAGAGAAAAAAAATCAAGATAAATAACTAAAACACAGGATAAAACAGACAAAACTAGTCTAATCTGGACTGAATAAACAATAAAAGAAGAAGAGCTTGTTTGTTTGCAATCTAAGTACCAAAATCTTAAACAAATCTAAATAAATAATTCACTTGTATTATTTTAGTCAAACACAATTTGATATGATAATGACAATCTTATACTTGTAAGTGCATAATGCTTTCACTCTTATCCATAACCGTGACATACAGGAACAAATGCTCCACAGGTGTTATTTCTATGTTGATATTAACCTTTCTCAAATCATTCTTTATCAGGTCGTAATAGAGAAGGTAACGAGGCCAAATCAACGCCAAGATAACCTCATTGTTGTTCTGACCCGTACCATATACTCTCAACTTGGTAACGTTGATGCCATCCACTAAATGCCTCTGACAAGGCTTCAAAACCAGAGACTTCCTCGACCATGTTCCACTATCCACCTCCAATACCCACAACTCCGACACACCCGTTTCAATAATATGTGTATAATCAAAGATTGCTGGCTTGCCACCATGCTCTATAAAACCCAACCACTCACCAAACTCAGACACCTCATGGGGTGCTTGGATCTTACTAAACTCTTCAGACCTAACGTCAAAGCAGTACACGTTATCGCGACATGTATGAGTCAAAGCTAGATAATATATAACTCCATTGACGCACAATCCTTTTTTTGTAGGCATGTGAGGTTGATCATCATACTCAACCTTTTTCCAAAAACCTCCGGGTTCCAATACGAAGACCCAATGCTCGGAGGTTATTTTCCCACGAACTAGAGGGTGCATCACAATAGTGCAGACAATTTTGTAATGATCATGAACAGGATCATGTCCAAAAAAGTAGTGGACGTACTTAGGTTCTTTTTGAGCAAGGATATTGGATTTGATGGCGGGTAAGATTAAACTTTGTCTAGTTGTGGGATTATAGATACATGCTTTTCTGCAAAGAGAGTAGAGAATCAAACCACGAAGAACCACCATATTGTGTCCTCCTATCCCTGGGAAAGTCAATTCTGGTTCTAACGATGATTCAGCACTAGACGAAGATAACCTTAATGATATCAGTTGAAGCTCCTTAGGGATTTCGCAGAGTTCCAAAGAATAATCACCATTGTAATTTTCCACCCAACTCATGTATATACCAAGTGGTTGCAGTCTCGATGCAGATGATGCAAACTTGAGATAAATATTGCTAAAATACCGAGAACGGATCAGACAAGACCAGAGCTTTGAGACACACCTGAACCTCATAAGCGATTTAGCAGGTAATCTCTTCAAGATCTCGATCATGAGATCAAAAGGAATCTCTGGCGCCACGAAATCGCCTCTTCTTCTCCTTCTCCCTCCTCTTGCTCTTCTCGTCGCCTTTGTTGACAACCTCTTCTTCCATTTAATAGCCGAGATCATAGACAGATACTTAACCATAGCTATGCCTAATTCACAGGGACTCTTAAGTAGGAAAGCCAGACAAAACAGAGACAGAGTGAGTGAAGGTTCACCAGTTAGGGTTTGAAGATTTTTGTCGTTTTTGTACGTTTCTAACCACTTCAGCAAAACGCGTCGTCAGGGCTATATTGTAGCTGGGCTTTTTGATTTGTGTCATTCGTTGCTAGGCTCACACCCACAAAGCAATGGGGTTTAAGATTTTAAAAAACCTAACTAGCACTAGGTGTTTGCCCGCAATTTTGCGGGTAATTATATTATATAAAGAAATATATATTATTTTTACGTTGTTATAACTTTTAAATAATAATTAAATTTCAAATATATGGATAATCAAAAATTTCATTATATATGTTTAAAAGATATGTGAGATTTGAAATAATTCAAAAACATAAACCTTACCTACAAGTATAATTCTTTTATATAATAATATATAACCATTAAATTTATTTCTATTAAATGCTAAAGTATTTTATTTAATAATATATAACTAATTGATAAAAATAAAGAAATTGATAAAACATATATATTCTTTCTCTAATTCTACAATTATTTAGCATAAATCATTGTTTGTAACATCATTTGTGTTATTTGGTAATTTGTATTAATTAGTTTTAGAATTACCTTTTATTTTTAGATCTGACTAAAATAATAACTAATAACTGTTGACAATCAATCAAATTATAACTATTTTAAAAAATTAACCTATTAAAAACACATAATCAAAAGTTAATTAAGTGGCTTATCAATTAATATATAGTAGGATTTATCTCTTTAAAACTAAGGATAAATTTGGTTAAGGTAAACATAAAAACATGTATTAGGAAAATGGTAGTTTAATCAATTTTCTCATAATTTGTTCCAAATCACAGTTTCTCACTCATATTTTTTAATTTAGTGTTTAACATAAAACTCAAATTGGTTAATCAAACAAATTCTTCCTTAAATTACCTCTGATAATCATACTATTTTATCAAACACTAACTCATTCAACCAAATGTTTTTAATTAAAACTAATAATACTTTGCATATCATTTAAACTTATTGTGTTAATTTATTTTAAATTAAATTAAAACATACCTATATTGATTAAATCTGATTAACTAATAATAAAAATAATATTTCAATTTTTAAATAACCAAATGTTGTTATTTTAGGCATATATACTTAATATTAATGTGAGATCCAATATTATATGAAATAAAATGTTTTTATTTGTATAAATTTTGTTAAAATTTTCATTATTGTATATTTTAAAAGTTTATTATAGCGTAAAAAATACGACTCATTAATTTTTAAATAAATTTTTCTTACTTTCAATTTACATTATATTTTCGATCTTTGACTTTAACAATTGTAGAGATGGTCATTTTTATTGAACTTCCTTACTAAATTTATCTTAGCATTTTTAAAACACACAAAACTAATTAATTCACATTTATAGTAACACAAAAAGTACATGTACCTCGACAAACAAATAAAAATTAAATACATAAGAATTTAAAAATACCAAGAACACACCAAACATATTTTATTATTCTTCCCTCTTGTTCTTTTATTTATGTCTTTTTTCTATTAAAAATAAGCATGCTAATTTTTATTATAATTCAAGCTATATGAATTATATTAATAGAGTATTAACTCTAGAAAAATCCTGTGAAAAATACTTTGATTAATATAATTAAATGACTTACCATATAATAAATTAAATGAATCACCAAATAATATAATTTTAAATGATTTACCATATAATTATTTTAATTCATCTGTTTATATTAACAGATGAATTAGATAAAAAATTCTTGATTAATATACGTTTAAATAACTTACGATAAATTTTTTATGTTTTAAAATGTAAAAATATTTTAATCATTTCTAAAAGTGATAACGCATATATGATATCACACTCTCATCGGAAAATGATTGGAGTTTTTTAGAATTATATATTTAACTGTTTTGAATTCATTTGACACATATTTAACTACATATATAGTGAATGAGTGAAATTAAATAATATTACTAAGTTTAGATTAATAAGTTTTATAAAATCTATGATTTATTTTATTCACTACTTATGTAAACGTAATAAAAATCGCTTTTATAATTATTTCTATACTATCATATGTATTTATATGTATCTTATCAATTTATATAATGTAATATAGATATTTAATTATTTCTGTAAACAAATTATGTTAATTCATCTGTATTTAAGATGCTTAGTTGTATGTTTAGAAACTTATATTAGATTAGGTAATTCTATGAATAGTTTTCTTTTAGAAACTTTAATTAAATAAATGAAAAATAAAAAACTATCAACCAATCAAATTATAACAATTAATCGGAGAGCTCTTCTATGAGCGACACGTCAGCAAAAATAAATAAAGTGACTTCTCATTTAATATATATGAGGATTTGCCTTTACGAACTCCTACAACTCTTCCTAATTAAAATCAATGTTTTGAAAACTGATCCGGAAGCTGAACCGGAAGACTGTCCGGGTCACCGGATCATCGGGTCGACCGCGGGTTGATAAAAGAATTAGTTTTATAATGTGATATTATATTACTTAAGAAAATAAATATATAGAAACTAAAATTTCAAAAAATTTCACCCATCAGCCAAATTTCAAAAGAAAAAAATACAAGAACATATGAGCATTGTTTGAAGTCATTATTTATTATTGATCAACTACCACCGATGTTGTTAGAAAAAAAAATAGTTGTTAGTTTTAATATGGTTGATGCAGATAAATAAATCAAGACGTAACAAGCACTCTGACATTTGTACTACTTTTAGATGCATCTGACAACTATAACCTATAAAGTAAATTCTTGCTGTTGCTAAAATTGGTTGAAAATATTGAGAAAACAGTAACGCTTCTCTCTTCATAGAAGCTTCCAAATATAGAAGAAGAACAAAAGAGGACAAAGTTAATTACTAAAGAAAGAGAAACAGAGAAACATGTCCACCAGTATATTGTGGTGGCTTTCCATGCGCAACGGGAAAAACTTTCTAAATTTACAAGTTAACTTCCTTCGTCGGTTTTTCTATTTATAAATTATTTAAAGACCAACCTTCACGTTTGTCAAACTTCGCAATACGTTTCAGTTTAGGCCAAACAGAAACAACGGCCTAACTCCATGTTTAAAGCTTAGCAGTTCTCCATATATATATTTTATAAAAAAGATTACCCCTTTGAGAAAGAACAAAAAAATAATTAATACAAATTGTTTTTTTTTTTCTCTAGAAAAAGGGGTAATCAAATTAAAAATGGAGACGGCTAGGCTTTACAAATTAGTGTGTGTGATTTGTATTGTCAGTTTGGTTCCGGCCTTACGAGCCAATGTTGCGGAGACCGATGAGTATTGGGTAACAAAAGCCAATGAAGCTCGTAGACGTACCCTTATGGCTTACCATCCCGATCCTTATCAGATTGTCGACCACTTCCACGAGCGTCATTACGAGTAAGCCTCCCTTAATTTAATCTATTTCTTTATGACATGATTTTTCTATAATGTTTCGTTATAGTAAATTCTTAAATAAAAATAATGATTTAGGGTTTTATGATGGGTTTGGTTTTTGTGCATATGATCTTCAGCAACTCTACAGATATTGAAGAGATGGAGGAAAACGCTTCGGAGGAAGAGGACGACATTGAGATGATTTCTAGTCCGACGAACAGCACAAGACGGAGCCTAAGAGGTAGAGGTAAAGGTAAGGGTAAGGGTAAGGGTAAAGGGAAATGGAGCAAGCTCAAGGGACCTTGCACTGCAAGTAACCCTATCGATAAATGTTGGCGTTGCCAGCCGGATTGGGCCAGACGTCGCAAGAAGCTCGTCAAATGTGTTCGTGGTTTCGGTTACAAGACCACAGGAGGCAAACGCGGTCGTATCTACGTGGTCACAAGCAACAGAGACGATGATGCGGTGAACCCAAGACCCGGAACACTGCGTCACGCTGTGATTCAGAACGAACCGCTATGGATCATTTTCAAGCACGATATGAGCATTAGGTTGAGCCAAGAGCTGATGATTAATAGTCACAAGACGATCGATGCTCGTGGCGCTGACGTGCACATCGCATATGGTGCTGGGATCACGATGCAGTACGTGCATAATATCATCATCCATGGGCTTCACATCCATCACATCGTCGAGGGGAGGGGTGGCATGATAAGAAACTCAAACGACCACTTTGGGTTTAGAGGAGTGGCCGATGGAGATGGTATCTCCATCTTTGGAGCAACAAACATTTGGCTTGACCACATTTCTATGTCTAAATGCCAAGATGGTCTCATCGACGCTATAATGGGCTCCACCGGTATCACTATCTCTAACTCTCATTTCACCCACCACAACGATGTGAGTATCCAAACCATACATGTCTAGCTAGTAGATCGTTCCTAATTAATGTATCGTTATATATGGACTTTTAAAGACAACTTAAAAGGAATTAATGAACATGTTATTAAATTGGGTGTTTAGGTGATGTTGCTTGGTGCACAAAATGACAACCACGCGGACAAGAAGATGCAAGTCACTGTGGCTTTCAACCACTTTGGTAAAGGACTTGTGCAGAGGATGCCGAGGATTCGGTGGGGTTTCGTCCATGTTGTCAACAATGACTACACTCATTGGGAGCTTTACGCTATCGGCGGTAGCCAAAGTCCTACCATTCTCAGCCACGGAAACCGTTTCATCGCTCCTCCTCACCTACAACAGTACAGAGAGGTACGTACAAAATATATAAACCCCAAGGCTTCATGTGTTAGTTTCTGAGCTAAGAGAAAGATGTGTATGTGTGTGTATAGGTGACAAAGAGGGATTCTGCTCCAGAATCGGAGTGGAAAAACTGGAACTGGAGATCCGAAAAAGACATTTTCATGAACAATGCATATTTCAGACAATCTGGAAATCCAAAGTTCATGTGTTCACACTCAAGACAACAGATGATAAAGCCCAAACACGGTGTTGCCGTTTCAAAGCTTACCAAATACGCCGGAGCATTGGATTGTCGGGTCGGAAAACCATGCTAAACAATATTGCTCACTACTACTTTTTTTTTTCTCTTGTATCTAGGCCAAAATCTTTTAAAGAAAATCATGGGGTCAAAATTTGAAATAAGTCTAATTTGTGAAGATTGTTGTGTAAACATTGAATACAAACGGCTGGATACTTTGTAACTCTATTCTGTTTATGTATTACATTTGTTGTGTATGTCTTTTTTGGTTGTGCTCACCATAGTTTCACTATCTTATCTTAGGGACAAATATAAAATACCAATGAAGAAACTGATAAGGTAATTAATTTAAAAACAAAACTTAAGCAATGACTCAAGGATCAAACTAATGTCCATTTCCTAAACCGAATATTCTTTTAAACGCTAAGATTATACTTAATTAACAATTTAACTGATGTATTGATTACTAATCCGAATTGTCATTTTCTAATATTCTGGCCTTCACTCAAAATATATAATATACTTATTCATCAAAACTAACACTTGTTATAACACATAAAATTTAATAAAATATATGAATTAATCCGTTTCCATCAGCTCTTTTGGTTTGTGATTAAAAAAAAGATTATGGAACATATTAAGTATATATATATATATACAATTTATTAGATTTGACAAATACTTTATTTGGTATTAATTTTGATAAGTATCTATCCCAAACATGTGTTTAAAAAAGATCTTTCCCAAACATATTACTCTTATTTCTTCCGATGTTAGAAGACGGTAAGAATAGTTTAGCTTCAGTAAATGAAATTGCAGTAATTCCAACATTTAACAAAGAAATAACTATATAGACTATAGTTGTATATTGTTTACACTTTAAGGTCATTGAACTTTCCGTACATTCAAGCACGTACTTATATTGATTTTTCAGAAGCTATACATCCTATCTTCATTTTTGAACATAATGCAATTAACGGTACATGTCTTCTGTAAGCACTTATATTGATTTTTCATAAACCGTACGTGTTGACCATTAACCTATAGTATTATATACAGAGAATTAGGAGTGTGTACGGATCGAATATTATCGTATGCTTCGTACTTCACGAAAATCTGATTTTCCGATTTGATTTGCTTCGGTAAAATACGGATATTCGGTTTTCCGGATATCCGAAAAATGTATGGATATTTGCAAATATTCACGAATATTTACAGATATCTTTTTTACTTTATTTAATACAAGTAAATCTAAAAAATATTAAACAAATTCGTTTAAAAAAATATTTTCTTACAAAATATAAAAGAAAGTAAAAATTGATGAAACTTTTTATTTATAAATTCTTAAAAATTAACAAAATTTTCTTACATATTAAATATTTTTAGAAGAATTGTAGTTTTTTATAAAAATCCTATAATTGTTTTCTTAATATAATGTTTGTATAAGTAATTTATAAATAAATTATATAAGATTATACATTTAAAACTCTATTGAACTATAAATATATAACTATTTATATAAAAGTCGGAGCATATCGGATATTCGTCCCTAATTTTTTTAGTATTTGTGATTTGCTTGCTTTTTAACGGATATTGATTTTTAATATTTGTTTTGCTTCGAAGACTTACGGATATTCGGTTTTTTCAGATCGAATCGAATCAAATTTAACGGATAAAATGCCCAACCCTACAGAGAATCTCAAGCTGGCCTTATGCTTAAAAGTCTTTATGTCATTGTTTAATGCCAATGTCTAAATCGACACCATTGACCTTTAGGTCAGTTGAAAATCTATTAGCAAGTTGATGAAACAATAACTTATTGAATTTTTCGTAAGGAAGGCTGGCAGTGGCAGACTTACGAAACTTCATCATCCCTATAGTTTGTTTTTGAAAAATATTAATTGCAAATTTGATAATGCATGTTTAATCACACGATACACGAACATACCTAATAATACATGTTTTGAAAAATGTTGAAAATTCGTGAAGACATGCTAGTTGACCCTTCCATTCACTGTTTCACTCATTGTTGAGCAAAAGTCAACTACTATTATTGAACCATTGAATTTCCCTGTTCTTTTTATTTGTTGAATCGACTATTCTATTTTTCGCTGTCATTTATTTTCTTTTTTATATGTTATGTCATTTATATGTTACTTTAGCATATCGAGCATTTACCGAAAACTCAATATTTTAAAAGGGGGGCTAACCCACGGATTTTGGAAAATTTTCAAAATTTTAAAAATCTGGTTTTAATGTATAGTTTCATAGAGAACTAACATAAGATGATGGTCAAAGAGTTGATTGCCTCTGTTTCTATAGAAAATGAAGATTTTATAATTTTAATTCCACTAATCTAGGCAGTATATGAAATTTTACTAAACTAAATGTTAAAAAACTAGAATGATTCCTATATATCATGAAAAAGAGTTTAGAATACATTAATTTAAATGTAGATTGTGTTTTGATTTTTTTTAAAAAATGAAAGAGCATAAACTTCAGTATATAGAGCATTTACAGAAAAACTCAATATTTTAGAAGGGGGTGGTTAACCCACGGATTTTGAAGAATTTTCAAAATTTTAAAAATCTGGTTTTAATTTATAGTTTCATAGAGAACTAACATAAGATGATGGTCAAAGAGGTTTAGAACCTTTGTTGCCTCCGTGTCTCTAGAAAATGAATATTTTGTAATTGCACTTCCACTAATCTAGGCAGTATATGAAATTTTACTAAACTAAATGTTAAAAAATTAGAATGATTCCTATACCATGAAAAAGAGTTTACAATACATTAATTTAAATGTATAATGAGTTTTGATTTTTTTACAAATGAAAGAGCATAAACTTTAGTATATAGAGCATTTACCGAAAAACTCAATATTTTAGAAGGGGTTGGTTAACCCACGGATTTTGGAAAATTTTCAAAAATTTAAAATTCTGGTTTTAATATATAGTTTCATAGAGAACTGATGTAATATGATGATCAAAGAGGTTTAGAACCTTTGTTGCCTCCGTGTCTATAGAAAATGAATATTTTGTAATTGCACTTCCACTAATCTAGCAGTATATGAAATTTTACTAAACTAAATGTTAAAAAATTAGAATGATTCCTATATACCATGAAATAGAGTTTTGAATGCATTAATTTAAATGTAGATTGTGTTTTGATTTTTTTTTTAAAAATGAAAGAGCATAAACATTAGTATATAGAGCATTTACCAAAAACTCAATATTTTAGAAGGGGTTAACCCACAGATTTTGGAAAATTTTCAAAAATTTAAAAATCTTGTTTTAATGTATAGTTTCATAGAGAACTAACATAAGATGATGGTCAAAGAGGTTTAGAACCTTGGTTGCCTCCGTTTTTATAGAAAATGAAGATTTTATCATTTTAATTCCACTAATCTAGGGAGTATATGAAATTTTACTAAACTAAATGTTAAAAAATTAGAATGATCCCTATATACCATGAAAAAGAGTTTAGAATACATTAATTTAAATGTATATTGTGTTTTCATTTTTTCAAAAAAATGAAAGAGCATAAACTTCAGTATACAGAGCATTTACAGAAAAACTCAATATTTTAGAAGAGGTTAACCCACGGATTTTGGAAAATTTTCAAAATTTTAAAAATCTGGTTTTAATGTATAGTTTCATAGAGAACTAACATAAGATGATGGTCAAAGAGGTTTAGAACCTTGGTTGCCTCCGTTTCTATAGAAAATGAAGATTTATAATTTTAATTCAACTAATCTAGGCAGTATCTGAAATTTTACTAAACTAAATGTTAAAAAATTAGAATGATTCCTATACCATGATAAAGAGTTTACAATACATTAATTTAAATGTATAATGAGGATAAACTTTAGTATATAGAGCATTTACCGAAAAACTAAATATTTTAGAAGGGGTAACACCCACGGATTTTGGAAAATTTTCAAAATTTTAAAAATCTGGTTTTAATGTATATTTTCATAGAGAACTAACATAAGATGATGGTCAAAGAGGTTTAGAACCTTGGTTGCCTCCGTTTCTATAGAAAATAAAGATTTTATAATTTTAATTCCACAAATCAATGCAGTATATGAAATTTTACTAAACTAAATGTTAAAAAATTAGAATGATTGTTATACCATGATAAAGAGTTTAGAATACATTAATTCAAATTTATAATGTGTTTTGATTTTTTTAAAAAATGAAATAGCATAAACTTTAGTATATAGAGCATTTACCGAAAAACTCAATATTTTAGAAGGGGTTAACCCACGGATTTTGGAAAATTTTCAAAAATTTAAAAATCTGGTTTTAATGTATAGTTTCCTAGAGAACTAACATATGATGATGGTCAAAGAGGTTTAGAACCTTGGTTGCCTCCGTTTCTATAGAAAATGAAGATTTTATAATTTTAATTCCACTAATCTAGGCAGTATATGAAATTTTACTAAACTAAATGTTAAAAATTAGAATGATTCCTATACCATGAAAAAGAGTTTACAATACATTAATTTAAATGTATAATGAGTTTGATTTTTTTACAAATGAAAGAGCATAAACTTTAGTATGAAGAGCATTTACCGAAAAACTCAATATTTTAGAAGGGGTTAACCCACGGATTTTGGAGATTTTTCAAAAATTTAAAATTCTGGTTTTAATATATAGTTTCATAGAGAACTGATGTAATATGATGATCAAAGAGGTTTAGAACCTTTGTTGCCTCCGTGTCTCTAGAAAATGAATATTTTGTAATTGCACTTCCACTAATCTAGCAATATATGAAATTTTACTAAACTAAATGTTAAAAAATTAGAATGATTCCTATATACCATGAAAAAGAGTTTAGAATACATTAATTTAAATGTAGATTGTGTTTTGATTTTTTTTTTTTTAAATGAAAGAGCATAAACTTCAGTATATAGAGCATTTACAGAAAAACTCAATATTTTAGAAGGGGTTAACCCACGGATTTTGGAAAATTTTCAAAATTTAAAAATCTGGTTTTACTGTATAGTTTCATAGAGAACTAACATAAGATGATGGTCAAAGAGGTTTAGAACCTTGGTTGCCTCCGTTTCTATAGAAAATGACGATTTTATAATTTTAATTCCACTAATCTAGGGAGTATATGAAATTTTACAAAACTAAATGTTAAAAAATTAGAATGATTCCTATATAGCATGAAAAGAGTTTAGAATAATTAATTCAAATGTATAATGTGTTTTGATTTTTTTAAAAAAATTAAAGAGCATAAACTTTAGTATATAGAGCATTCTGAAAAACTCAATATTTTAAAGGGGTTAACCCACGGTTTTGGAAAATTTTCAAAATTTAAAAATCTGGTTTTACTGTATAGTTTCATAGAGAACTAACATAAGATGATGGTCAAAGAGGTTTAGAACCTTGGTTGCCTCCGTTTCTATAGAAAATGACGATTTTATAATTTTAATTCCACTAATCTAGGGAGTATATGAAATTTTACAAAACTAAATGTTAAAAAATTAGAATGATTCCTATATAGCATGAAAAGAGTTTAGAATAATTAATTCAAATGTATAATGTGTTTTGATTTTTTAAAAATTAAAGAGCATAAACTTTAGTATATAGAGCATTCTGAGAAAAACTCAATATTTTAAAAGGGTTAACCCACAGTTTTGGAAAATTTTCTAAATTTTTAAAAATCTGGTTTTAATGTATAGTTTCATAGAGAACTAACATAAGATGGTGGTCAAAGAGGTTTAGAACCTTGGTTGCCTCCGTTCTATAGAAAATGAAGATTTTATAATTTTAATTCCACTAATCTAGGAGTATATGAAATTTTACAAAACTAAATGTTAAAAAATTAGAATGATTCCTATATAGCATGAAAAGAGTTTAGAATAATTAATTCAAATGTATAATGTGTTTTGATTTTTTTAAAAAAATTAAAGAGCATAAACTTTAGTATATAGAGCATTTACCGAAAACTCAGTATTTTAAAAGGGGTTAACCCACGGATTTTGGAAAATTTTCTAAATTTTTAAAATCTGGTTTTAATGTATAGTTTCATAGAGAACTAACATAAGATGGTGGTCAAAGAGGTTTAGAACCTTGATTGCCTCTGTTTCTATAGAAAATGAAGATTTTATAATTTTAATTCCACTAATCTAGGCAGTATATGAAATTTTACTAAACTAAATGTTAAAAAATTAGAATGATTCCTATACCATGGAAAAGAGTTTACAATACATTAATTTAAATGTATAGTGAGTTTTGATTTTTTTTACAAATGAAAGAGCATAAACTTTAGTATATAGAGCATTTACTGAAAAACTCAATAATTTAAGAAGGGGTTAACCCACGGATTTTGGAAATTTTTCAAAAATTTAAAATTCTGGTTTTAATATATAGTTTCATAGAGAACTGATGTAAAATGATGATCAAAGAGGTTTAGAACCTTTGTTGCCTCCGTGTCTCTAGAAAATGAATATTTTGTAATTGCACTTCCACTAATCTAGCAGTATATGAAATTTTACTAAACTAAATGTTAAAAAATTAGAATGATTCCTATATACCATGAAATAGAGTTTAGAATGCATTAATTTAAATGTAGATTGTGTTTTGATTTTTTTTAAAAAAATGAAAGAGCATAAACTTCAGTATATAGAGCATTTACCGAAAAACTCAATATTTTAAAAGGGGTTAACCCACGGATTTTGGAAAATTTTCAAAAATTTAAAAATCTTGTTTAATGTATAGTTTCATAAAGAACTAACATAAGATGATGGTCAAAGAGGTTTAGAACCTTGGTTGCCTCCGTTTTTATAGAAAATGAAGATTTTATCATTTTAATTCTACTAATTTATGCAGTATATGAAATTTTACTAAACTAAATGTTAAAAAATTAGAATGATTCCTATACCATGAAAAAGAGTTTAGAATACATTAATTCAAATGTATAATGTGTTTTGATTTTTTGAAAAAATTAAAGAGCATAAACTTTAGTATATAGAGCATTTACGAAAAACTCAAAATTTAAAAGGGTTAACCCAGTTTTGGAAAATTTTCAAAATTTAAAATCAGGTTTTAATGTATAGTTTCATAGAGAACTAACATAAGATGATGGTCAAAGAGGTTTAGAACCTTGGTTGCCTCCGTTCTATAGAAAATGAAGATTTTATAATTTTAATTCCACTAATCTAGGGAGTATATGAAATTTTACTAAACTAAATGTTAAAAAATTACAATGATTCCTATATATCATGAAAAAGAGTTTAGAATACATTAATGTAAATGTAGATTGTGTTTTGATTTTTTTTTTAAAAAAATGAAAGAGCATAAACTTCAGTATATATAGCATTTATAGAAAAACCAATATTTTAGAGGGGTTAACCCAGTTTTGGAAATTTTTCAAAATTTAAAAATCTGGTTTTAATGTATAGTTTCATAGAGAACTAACATAAGATGATGGTCAAAGAGGTTTAGAACCTTGGTTGCCTCCGTTTCTATAGAAAATGAAGATTTTATAATTTTGATTCCACTAATCTAGGCAATACGAAATTTTACTAAACTAAATGTTAAAAAATTAAAATGATTCCTATACCATGAAAAAAAGTTTACAATACATTAATTTAAATGTATAATGAGTTTTGATTTTTTTACAAATGAAAGAGCATAAACTTTAGTATATAGAGCATTTACCGAAAAACTCAATATTTTAGAAGGGGTTAACCCACGGATTTTGGAAATTTTTCAAAAATTTAAAATTCTGGTTTTAATATATAGTTTCATAGTGAACTGATGTAATATGATGATCAAAGAGGTTTAGAACCTTTGTTGCCTCCGTGTCTCTAGAAAATGAATATTTTGTAATTGCACTTCCACTAATCTAGCAGTATATGAACTTTTAATAAACTAAATGTTAAAAAATTAGAATGATTCCTATATACCATGAAAAAGAGTTTAGAATGCATTAATTTAAACGAGATTGTGTTTTGATTTTTTTTTTTAAAATGAAAGAGCATAAACTTTAGTATATAGAGCATTTACCGAAAATCTCAATATTTTAGAAGGGGTTAACCCACGGATTTTGGAAATTTTTCAAAAATTTAAAAATCTTGTTTAATGTATAGTTTCATAGAGAACTAACATAAGATGATGGTCAAAGAGGTTTAGAACCTTGGTTGCCTCCGTTTTTATAGAAAATGAAGATTTTATCATTTTAATTCCACTAATCTAGGGAGTATATGAAATTTTACTAAACTAAATGTTAAAAAATTAGAATGATTCCTATATACCATGAAAAAGAGTTTAGAATACATTAATTTAAATTTATATTGTGTTTTGATTTTTTCAAAAAAATGAAAGAGCATAAATTTCAGTATACAGAGCATTTACAGAAAAACTCAACATTTTAGAAGAGGTTAACCCACGGATTTTGGAAAATTTTCAAAATTTTAAAAATCTGGTTTAATGTATAGTTTCATAGAGAATTAACATAAGATGATGGTCAAAGAGGTTTAGAACCTTGGTTGCCTCCGTTTCTATAGAAAATGAAGATTTATAATTTTAATTCAACTAATCTAGGCAGTATATGAAATTTGACTAAACTAAATGTTAAAAAATTAGAATGATTCCTATACCATGATAAAGAGTTTACAATACATTAATTTAAATGTATAATGAGTTTTGATTTTTTTACCAATGAAAGAGCATAAACTTTAGTAGAGCATTTACCGAAAAACTAAATATTTTAGAAGGGGTACCACCCACGGATTTTGGAAAATTTTCAAAATTTTAAAAATCTGGTTTTAATGTATATTTTTATAGAGAACTAACATAATATGATGGTAAAAGAGGTTTAGAACCTTGGTTGCCTCCGTTTCTATAGAAAATGAAGATTTTATAATTTTAATTCCACAAATCAATGCAGTATATGAAATTTTACTAAACTAAATGTTAAAAAATTAGAATGATTGCTATACCATGATAAAGAGTTTAGAATACATTAATTCAAATTTTTAATGTGTTTTGATTTTTTTAAAAAATGAAAGAGCATAAACTTTAGTATATAGAGCATTTACCGAAAAACTCAATATTTTAGAAGGGGTTAACCCAGTTTTGGAAAATTTTCAAAATTTAAAAATCTGGTTTTAATGTATAGTTTCATAGAGAACTAACATAAGATGATGGTCAAAAGGTTTAGAACCTTGGTTGCCTTCGTTTCTATAGAAAATGACGATTTTATAATTTTAATTCCACTAATCTAGGGAGTATATGAAATTTTACTAAACTAAATGTTAAAAAATTAGAATGATTCCTATATAGCATGAAAAAGAGTTAAGCATACATTAATTCAAATGTATAATGTGTTTTGATTTTTTTAAAAAATGAAAGAGCATAAACTTTAGTATATAGAGCATTTACGAAAACTCAATATTTTAAAGGGGTTAACCCACGATTTTGGAAAATTTTCAAAATTTAAAAATCTGGTTTTAATGTATAGTTTCATAGAGAACTAACATAAGATGATGGTCAAAAGGTTTAGAACCTTGGTTGCCTCGTTTCTATAGAAAATGAAGATTTTATAATTTTAATTCCACTAATCTAGGAGTATATGAAATTTTACTAAACTAAATGTTAAAAATTAGAATGATTCCTATATTTCATGAAAAAGAGTTTAGAATACATTAATTGAAATGTAGATTGTGTTTTGATTTTTTAAAAAATGAAAGAGCATAAACTTGATTATATATAGAGCATTTACAGAAAAACTCAATATTTTAGAAGGGTTAACCCACAGTTTTGGAAAATTTTCAAAATTTAAAAATCTGGTTTTAATGTATAGTTTCATAGAGAACTAACATAAGATGATGGTCAAAGAGGTTTAGAACCTTGGTTGCCTCCGTTTTATAGAAAATGAAGATTTTATAATTTTGATTCCACTAATCTAGGCAAGATATGAAATTTTACTAAACTAAATGTTAAAAATTAGAATGATTCCTATATATCATGAAAAAGAGTTTAGAATACATTAATTTAAATGTAGATTGTGTTTTGATTTTTTAAAAGATGAAAGAGCATAAACTTCAGTATATAGAGCATTCTGAAAAACTCAATATTTTAGAAGGGGTTAACCCATGGATTTTGGAAAATTTTCAAAATTTAAAATCTGCTTTTAATGTATAGTTTCATAGAGAACTAACATAAGATGATGGTCAAAGAGGTTTAGAACCTTGGTTGCCTCCGTTTCATAGAAAATGAAGATTTTATAATTTTAATTCCACTAATCTAGGCAGATATGAAATTTTACTAAACTAAATGTTAAAAATTAGAATGATTCCTATACCATGAAAAAGAGTTTAGAATACATTAATTAAAATGTATAATGAGTTTTGATTTTTTTAAAAAATGAAAGAGCATAAACTTTAGTATATAGAGCATTTACCAAAAACTCAATATTTTAGAAGGGGTTAACCCACGGATTTTGGAAATTTTTCAAAAATTTAAAATTCTGGTTTTAATATATAGTTTCATAGAGAACTGATGTAATATGATGATCAAAGAGGTTTAGAACCTTTGTTGCCTCCGTGTCTATAGAAAATGAATATTTTGTAATTGCACTTCCACTAATCTAGCAAGATATGAAATTTTACTAAACTAAATGTTAAAAATTAGAATGATTCCTATACCATGAAAAAGAGTTTACAATACATTAATTTAAATGTATAATGAGTTTTGATTTTTTGTACAAATGAAAGAGCATAAACTTTAGTATATAGAGCATTTACAGAAAAACTCAATATTTTAGAAGGGGTTGGTTAACCCACGGATTTTGGAAATTTTTCAAAAATTTAAAATTCTGGTTTTAATATATAGTTTCATAGAGAACTGATGTAATATGATGATCAAAGAGGTTTAGAACCTTTGTTGCCTCCGTGTCTCTAGAAAATGAATATTTTGTAATTGCACTTCCACTAATCTAGCAGTATATGAAATTTTACTAAACTAAATGTTAAAAAATTAGAATGATTCCTATATACCATGAAAAAGAGTTTAGAATACATTAATTTAAATGTAGATTGTGTTTTGATTTTTTTTAAAAGATGAAAGAGCATAAACTTCAGTATATAGAACATTTACAGAAAAACTCAATATTTTAGAAGGGGTTAACCCACGGATTTTGGAAAATTTTCAAATATTTAATAATCTGGTTTTAATGTATAGTTTCATAGAGAACTAACATAAGATGATGGTCAAAGAGGTTTAGAACCTTGGTTGCCTCCATTTCTATAGAAAATGAAGATTTTATAATTTTAATTCCACTAATCTAGGCAGTATATGAAATTTTACTAAACTAAATGTTAAAAAATTAGAATGATTCCTATACCATGAAAAAGAGTTTACAATACATTAATTTAAATGTATAATGAGTTTTGATTTTTTTACAAATGAAAGAGCATAAACTTTAGTATATAGAGCATTTACCGAAAAACTCAATATTTTAGAAGGGGTTGGTTAACCCACGGATTTTGGAAATTTTTCAAAAATTTAAAATTCTGGTTTTAATATATAGTTTCATAGAGAACTGATGTAATATGATGATCAAAGAGGTTTAGAACCTTTGTTGCCTCGTTTTATAGAAAATGAATATTTTGTAATTGCACTTCCACTAATCTAGCAGTATATGAAATTTTACTAAACTAAATGTTAAAAAATTAGAATGATTCCTATATACCATGAAATAGAGTTTAGAATGCATTAATTTAAATGTAGATTGTGTTTTGATTTTTTTAAAAATGAAAGAGCATAAACTTTAGTATATAGAGCATTTACCGAAAAACTCAATATTTTAGAAGGGGTTAACCCACGGATTTTGGAAAATTTTCAAAATTTAAAATCTTGTTTTAATGTATAGTTTCATAGAGAACTAACATAAGATGATGGTCAAAGAGGTTTAGAACCTTGGTTGCCTCCGTTTTTATAGAAAATGAAGATTTTATCATTTTAATTCTACTAATCTATGCAGTATATGAAATTTTACTAAACTAAATGTTAAAAAATTAGAATGATTCCTATACCATGAAAAAGAGTTTAGAATACATTAATTCAAATGTATAATGTGTTTTGATTTTTTAAAAATGAAAGAGCATAAACTTTAGTATATAGAGCATTTACCGAAAACTCAATATTTTAAAGGGGTTAACCCACGGATTTTGGAAAATTTTCAAAATTTAAAAATCTGGTTTTAATGTATAGTTTCATAGAGAACTAACATAAGATGATGGTCAAAGAGGTTTAGAACCTTGGTTGCCTCCGTTTCTATAGAAAATGAAGATTTTATAATTTTAATTCCACTAATCTATGCAGTATATGAAATTTTACTAAACTAAATGTTAAAAAATTAGAATGATTCCTATACCATGAAAAGAGTTTACAATACATTAATTTAAATGTATAATGAGTTTTGATTTTTTTACAAATGAAAGAGCATAAACTTTAGTATATAGAGCATTTACCGAAAAACTCAATATTTTAGAAGGGGGTTAACCCATGGATTTTGGAAATTTTTCAAAAATTTAAAATTCTGGTTTTAATATATAGTTTCATAGAGAACTGATGTAAAATGATGATCAAAGAGGTTTAGAACCTTTGTTGCCTCCGTGTCTCTAGAAAATGAATATTTTGTAATTGCACTTCCACTAATCTAGCAGTATATGAAATTTTACTAAACTAAATGTTAAAAAATTAGAATGATTCCTATATACCATGAAATAGAGTTTAGAATGCATTAATTTAAATGTAGATTGTGTTTTGATTTTTTTAAAAATGAAAGAGCATAAACTTTAGTATATAGAGCATTTACCGAAAAACTCAATATTTTAGAAGGGGTTAACCCACAGATTTTGGAAATTTTTCAAAAATTTAAAATTCTTGTTTTAATATATAGTTTCATAGAGAACTGATGTAATATGATGATCAAAGAGGTTTAGAACCTTTGTTGCCTCCGTGTCTCTAGAAAATGAATATTTTGTAATTGCACTTCCACTAATCTAGCAGTATATGAAATTTTACTAAACTAAATGTTAAAAAATTAGAATGATTCCTATATACCATGAAAAAGAGTTTAGAATACATTAATTTAAATGTAGATTGTGTTTTGATTTTTTAAAAATGAAAGAGCATAAACTTCAGTATATAGAGCATTTACAGAAAAACTCAATATTTTAGAAGGGGTTATAACCCACGGATTTTGGAAAATTTTCAAAAATTTAAAAATCTGGTTTTAATGTATAGTTTCATAGAGAACTAACATAAGATGATGGTCAAAGAGGTTTAGAACCTTGGTTGCCTCCGTTTCTATAGAAAATGAAGATTTTATAATTTTAATTCCACTAATCTAGCAGTATATGAAATTTTACTAAACAAAATGTTAAAAATTAGAATGATTCCTATACCATGAAAAAGAGTTTACAATACATTAATTTAAATGTATAATGAGTTTTGATTTTTTACAAATGAAAGAGCATAAACTTTAGTATATAGAGCATTTACCGAAAAACTCAATATTTTAGAAGGGGTTAACCCACGGATTTTGGAAATTTTTCAAAAATTTAAAATTCTGGTTTTAATATATAGTTTCATAGAGAACTGATGTAATATGATGATCAAAGAGGTTTAGAACCTTTGTTGCCTCCGTGTCTCTAGAAAATGAATATTTTGTAATTGCACTTCCACTAATCTAGCAGTATATGAACTTTTACTAAACTAAATGTTAAAAAATTAGAATGATTCCTATATACCATGAAATAGAGTTTAGAATGCATTAATTTAAATGTAGATTGTGTTTTGATTTTTTTAAAAATGAAAGAGCATAAACTTTAGTATATAGAGCATTTACCGAAAAACTCAATATTTTAGAAGGGTTAACCCACAGTTTTGGAAAATTTTCAAAATTTTAAAAATCTTGTTTTAATGTATAGTTTCATAGAGAACTAACATAAGATGATGGTCAAAGAGGTTTAGAACGTTGGTTGCCTCCGTTTTATAGAAAATGAAGATTTTATCATTTTAATTCTACTAATCTATGCAGTATATGAAATTTTACTAAACTAAATGTTAAAAATTAGAATGATTCCTATACCATGAAATAGAGTTTAGAATGCATTAATTTAAATGTAGATTGTGTTTTGATTTTTTAAAAATGAAAGAGCATAAACTTTAGTATATAGAGCATTTACCGAAAAACTCAATATTTTAGAAGGGGTTAACCCACGGATTTTGGAAAATTTTCAAAAATTTAAAAATCTTGTTTTAATGTATAGTTTCATAGAGAACTAACATAAGATGATGGTCAAAGAGGTTTAGAACCTTGGTTGCCTCCGTTTTTATAGAAAATGAAGATTTTATCATTTTAATTCTACTAATCTATGCAGTATATGAAATTTTACTAAACTAAATGTTAAAAAATTAGAATGATTCCTATACCATGAAAAAGAGTTTAGAATACATTAATTCAAATGTATAATGTGTTTTGATTTTTTGAAAAAATGAAAGAGCATAAACTTTAGTATATAGAGCATTTACCGAAAACTCAATATTTTAAAAGGGGTTAGTTAACCCACCGATTTTGGAAAATTTTCAAAAATTTAAAAATCTGGTTTTAATGTATAGTTTCATAGAGAACTAACATAAGATGATGGTCAAAGAGGTTTAGAACCTTGATTGCCTCTGTTTCTATAGAAAATGAAGATTTTATAATTTTAATTCCACTAATCTAGGCAGTATATGAAATTTTACTAAACTAAATGTTAAAAAATTAGAATGATTCCTATATATCATGAAAAAGAGTTTAGAATACATTAATTTAAATGTAGATTGTGTTTTGATTTTTTTAAAAATGAAAGAGCATAAACTTCAGTATATAGAGCATTTACAGAAAAACTCAATATTTTAGAAGGGGTTAACCCACAGTTTTGGAAATTTTTCAAAAATTTAAAATTCTTGTTTTAATATATAGTTTCATAGAGAACTGATGTAATATGATGGTCAAAGAGGTTTAGAACCTTTGTTGCCTCCGTGTCTCTAGAAAATGAAGATTTTATAATTGCAATTCCACTAATCTAGGTAGTATATGAAATTTTACTAAACTAAATGTTAAAAAATTAGAATGATTCCTATATACCATGAAAAAGAGTTTAGAATACATTAATTTAAATGTAGATTGTGTTTTGATTTTTTAAAAATGAAAGAGCATAAACTTCAGTATATAGAGCATTCTGAGAAAAACTCAATATTTTAGAAGGGTTAACCCACAGTTTTGGAAAATTTTCAAAAATTTTAAAAATCTTGTTTTAATGTATAGTTTCATAGAGAACTAACATAAGATGATGGTCAAAGGGTTTAGAACCTTGGTTGCCTCCGTTTTATAGAAAATGAAGATTTTATAATTTTGATTCCACTAATCTAGGCAAGATATGAAATTTTACTAAACTAAATGTTAAAAAATTAAAATGATTCCTATACCATGAAAAAGTTTACAATACATTAATTTAAATGTATAATGAGTTTTGATTTTTTACAAATGAAAGAGCATAAACTTTAGTATATAGAGCATTCTGAGAAAAACTCAATATTTTAGAAGGGTTAACCCGCAGTTTTGGAAATTTTTCAAAAATTTAAAATTCTGGTTTTAATATATAGTTTCATAGAGAACTGATGTAATATGATGATCAAAGAGGTTTAGAACCTTGTTGCCTCCGTTTCTATAGAAAATGAATATTTTGTAATTGCACTTCCACTAATCTAGGCAGATATGAAATTTTACTAAACTAAATGTTAAAAATTAGAATGATTCCTATATACCATGAAAAGAGTTTAGAATGCATTAATTTAAATGTAGATTGTGTTTTGATTTTTTAAAAATGAAAGAGCATAAACTTTAGTATATAGAGCATTCTGAAAAACTCAATATTTTAGAAGGGTTAACCCACAGTTTTGGAAAATTTTCAAAATTTAAAAATCTTGTTTTAATGTATA
>CM028690.1:57778652-57864654 GCA_016771965.1 Brassica carinata | reverse complement strand
TAAAATTTTGAAAATTTTCAAAATTTTAAAAATCTGGTTTTAATTTATAGTTTCATAGAGAACTAACATAAGATGATGGTCAAAGAGGTTTAGAACCTTGTTGCCTCCGCTTCTATAGAAAATGAAGATTTTATAATTGTAATTCCACTAATCTAGCAAGATATGAAATTTTACTAAACTAAATGTTAAAAAATTAGAATGATTCCTATACCATGAAAAATAGTTTAGAATACATTAATTCAAATGTATAATGTTTTGATTTTTTACAAATGAAAGAGCATAAACTTTAGTATATGAGCATTTACCTAAAAACTCAATATTTTAAGGGTTAACCCACGATTTTGGAAAATTTTCAAAATTTTAAAATCTGATTTTAATGTATATTTTCATAGAGAACTAACATAAGATGATGGTCAAAGAGGTTAGAACCTTGGTTGCCTCCGCTTCTATAGAAAATGAAGATTTTATAATTTTAATTCCACTAATCTATGCAAGATATGAAATTTTACTAAACTAAATGTTAAAAAATTAGAATGATTCCTATACCATGAAAAAGAGTTTACAATACATTAATTCAAATGTATAATGTTTTGATTTTTTTAAAATGAAAGAGCATAAACTTTAGTATATGAGCATTTACCTAAAAACTAAATATTTTAGAAGGTTAACCCACGGATTTTGGAAAATTTTCAAAATTTTAAAATCTGGTTTTAATGTATAGTTTCATAGAGAACTAACATAAGATGATGGTCAAAGAGGTTTAGAACCTTGGTTGCCTCCTCGCTTCTATAGAAAATGAAGATTTTATAATTGTAATTCCACTAATCTAAAGATATGAAATTTTACTAAACTAAATGTTAATAAATTAGAATGATTCCTATACCATGAAAAATAGTTTAGAATACATTAATTTAAATGTATAATGAGTTTTGATTTTTTTAAAATGAAAGAGCATAAACTTTAGATATAGAGCATTTACCAAAAACTCAATATTTTAAGGGTTAACCCACGATTTTGGAAAATTTTCAAAATTTTAAAATCTGATTTTAATGTATATTTTCATAGAGAACTAACATAAGATGATGGTAAAAGAGGTTTAGAACCTTGTTGCCTCCGCTTCTATAGAAAATGAAGATTTTATAATTGTAATTCCACTAATCTATGCAAGATATGAAATTTTACTAAACTAAATGTTAATAAATTAGAATGATTCCTATACCATGAAAAATAGTTTAGAATACATTAATTTAAATGTATAATGAGTTTTGATTTTTTTAAAAATGAAAGAGCATAAACTTTAGTATATAGAGCATTTACCTAAAAACTCAATATTTTAAGGGTTAACCCACGATTTTGGAAAATTTTCAAAATTTTAAAATCTGGTTTTAATGTATAGTTTAATAGAGAACTAACATAAGATGATGGTCAAAGAGGTTAGAACCTTGGTTGCCTCGCTTCTATAGAAAATGAAGATATTATAATTTTAATTCCACTAATCTAGCAAGATATGAAATTTTACTAAACTAAATGTTAATAAATTAGAATGATTCCTATATACCATGAAAAATAGTTTAGAATACATTAATTTAAATGTATAATGAGTTTTGATTTTTTTAAAATGAAAGAGCATAAACTTTAGTATATGAGCATTTACCAAAAACTCAATATTTTAAGGGTTAACCCACGATTTTGGAAAATTTTCAAAATTTTAAAATCTGGTTTTAATGTATAGTTTAATAGAGAACTAACATAAGATGATGGTAAAAGAGGTTTAGAACCTTGGTTGCCTCGCTTCTATAGAAAATGAAGATTTTATAATTGTAATTCCACTAATCTAAGCAAGATATGAAATTTTACTAAACTAAATGTTAAAAAATTAGAATGATTCCTATATACCATGAAAAAGAGTTTAGAATACATTAATTCAAATGTATAATGTTTTGATTTTTTTAAAATGAAAGAGCATAAACTTTAGTATATAGAGCATTTACCTAAAAACTCAATATTTTAAGGGTTAACCCACTGATTTTGGAAAATTTTCAAAATTTTAAAATCTGATTTTAATGTATATTTTCATAGAGAACTAACATAAGATGATGGTCAAAGAGGTTAGAACCTTGGTTGCCTCGCTTCTATAGAAAATGAAGATTTTATAATTTTAATTCCACTAATCTATGCAAGATATGAAATTTTACTAAACTAAATGTTAAAAAATTAGAATGATTCCTATACCATGAAAAATAGTTTTGAATACATTAATTCAAATGTATAATGTTTTGATTTTTTACAAATGAAAGAGCATAAACTTTAGTATATGAGCATTTACCTAAAAACTAAATATTTTAGAAGGGTTAACCCACTGATTTTGGAAAATTTTCAAAATTTTAAAAATCTGGTTTTAATGTATAGTTTCATAGAGAACTAACATAAGATGATGGTCAAAGAGGTTAGAACCTTGGTTGCCTCGCTTCTATAGAAAATGAAGATTTTATAATTTTAATTCCACTAATCTAGCAAGATATGAAATTTTACTAAACTAAATGTTAAAAAATTAGAATGATTCCTATATACCATGAAAAAGAGTTTAGAATACATTAATTTAAATGTATAATGTGTTTTGATTTTTTACAAATGAAAGAGCATAAACTTTAGTATATAGAGCATTTACCAAAAACTCAATATTTTAAGGGTTAACCCACGATTTTGGAAAATTTTCAAAATTTTAAAAATCTGGTTTTAATGTATAGTTTAATAGAGAACTAACATAAGATGATGGTAAAAGAGGTTTAGAACCTTGTTGCCTCCGCTTCTATAGAAAATGAAGATTTTATAATTGTAATTCCACTAATCTAAAGATATGAAATTTTACTAAACTAAATGTTAAAAAATTAGAATGATTCCTATATACCATGAAAAAGAGTTTACAATACATTAATTTAAATGTATAATGTTTTGATTTTTTTAAAATGAAAGAGCATAAACTTTAGTATATAGAGCATTTACCAAAAACTCAATATTTTAAAAGGGTTAACCCACTGATTTTGGAAAATTTTCAAAAATTTTAAAAATCTGGTTTTAATGTATAGTTTCATAGAGAACTAACATAAGATGATGGTCAAAGAGGTTAGAACCTTGGTTGCCTCGCTTCTATAGAAAATGAAGATTTTATAATTTTAATTCCACTAATCTAAAGATATGAAATTTTACTAAACTAAATGTTAATAAATTAGAATGATTCCTATACCATGAAAAATAGTTTAGAATACATTAATTTAAATGTATAATGAGTTTTGATTTTTTTAAAATGAAAGAGCATAAACTTCAAGATATAGAGCATTTACCAAAAACTCAATATTTTGAAGGGTTAACCCATGGATTTTGGAAAATTTTCAAAAATTTTAAAAATCTGGTTTTAATGTATAGTTTAATAGAGAACTAACATAAGATGATGGTAAAAGAGGTTTAGAACCTTGTTGCCTCCGCTTCTATAGAAAATGAAGATTTTATAATTGTAATTCCACTAATCTAAAGATATGAAATTTTACTAAACTAAATGTTAAAAAATTAGAATGATTCCTATATACCATGAAAAATAGTTTTGAATACATTAATTTAAATGTATAATGTTTTGATTTTTTTAAAATGAAAGAGCATAAACTTCAAGATATAGAGCATTTAATAAAAACTCAATATTTTAAAAGGGTTAACCCATGGATTTTGGAAAATTTTCAAAATTTTAAAATCTGATTTTAATGTATATTTTCATAGAGAACTAACATAAGATGATGGTCAAAGAGGTTAGAACCTTGGTTGCCTCCGCTTCTATAGAAAATGAAGATTTTATAATTGTAATTCCACTAATCTAGGCAAGATATGAAATTTTACTAAACTAAATGTTAAAAAATTAGAATGATTCCTATACCATGAAAAATAGTTTATAATACATTAATTCAAATGTATAATGTTTTGATTTTTTAAAATGAAAGAGCATAAACTTCAAGATATAGAGCATTTACGTAAAAACTCAATATTTTAAGGGTTAACCCACTGATTTTGGAAAATTTTCAAAAATTTTAAAATTCTGGTTTTAATATATAGTTTCATAGAGAACTAACATAAGATGATGGTAAAAGAGGTTTAGAACCTTGGTTGCCTCGCTTCTATAGAAAATGAAGATTTTATAATTGTAATTCCACTAATCTAGCAAGATATGAAATTTTACTAAACTAAATGTTAAAAAATTAGAATGATTCCTATATACCATGAAAAAGAGTTTAGAATACATTAATTTAAATGTTGATTGTGTTTTAATTTTTTTAAAAAATGAAAGAGCATAAACTTTAGTATATAGAGCATTTACCGAAAACTCAATATTTTAAAAGGGGTGTTAACCCACGGATTTTGGAAAAATTTCAAAATTTTAAAAATCTGGTTTTAATGTATAGTTTCATAGAGAACTAACATAAGATGATGGTCAAAGAGGTTTAGAACCTTGGTTGCCTCCTCGCTTCTATAGAAAATGAAGATTTTATAATTTTAATTCCACTAATCTAGCAGATATGAAATTTTACTAAACTTAATGTTAAAAAATTAGAATGATTCCTATACCATGAAAAAGAGTTTAGAATACATTAATTCAAATGTATAATGTGTTTTGATTTTTTTAAAAATGAAAGAGCATAAACTTTCGTATATAGAGCATTTACCGAAAAACTCAATATTTTAAAAGGGTTAACCCACTGATTTTGGAAAATTTTCAAAATTTTAAAATCTGGTTTTAATGTATAGTTTCATAGAGAACTAACATAAGATGATGGTCAAAGAGGTTTAGAACCTTGGTTGCCTCGCTTCTATAGAAAATGAAGATTTTATAATTTTAATTCCACTAATCTAGCAGATATGAAATTTTACTAAACTAAATGTTAAAAAATTAGAATGATTCCTATATACCATGAAAAATAGTTTATAATACATTAATTCAAATGTATAATGTGTTTTGATTTTTTTAAAATGAAAGAGCATAAACTTTAGTATATAGAGCATTTAATAAAAACTCAATATTTTAAAAGGGTTAACCCACTGATTTTGGAAAATTTTCAAAATTTTAAAATCTGGTTTTAATGTATAGTTTCATAGAGAACTAACATAAGATGATGGTCAAAGAGGTTTAGAACCTTGGTTGCCTCCGCTTCTATAGAAAATGAAGATTTTATAATTTTAATTCCACTAATCTAAGCAAGATATGAAATTTTACTAAACTAAATGTTAAAAAATTAGAATGATTCCTATATACCATGAAAAAGAGTTTAGAATACATTAATTTAAATGTATAATGAGTTTTGATTTTTTTAAAATGAAAGAGCATAAACTTTAGTATATAGAGCATTTACCTAAAAACTCAATATTTTAGAAGGGTTAACCCACGATTTTGGAAAATTTTCAAAATTTTAAAATCTGATTTTAATGTATATTTTCATAGAGAACTAACATAAGATGATGGTAAAAGAGGTTTAGAACCTTGTTGCCTCCGCTTCTAGAAAATGAAGATTTTATAATTTTAATTCCACTAATCTAAAGATATGAAATTTTACTAAACTAAATGTTAAAAAATTAGAATGATTCCTATACCATGAAAAATAGTTTAGAATACATTAATTTAAATGTATAATGTTTTGATTTTTTAAAAATGAAAGAGCATAAACTTTAGATATAGAGCATTTACCTAAAAACTCAATATTTTAAAAGGGTTAACCCACTGATTTTGGAAAATTTTCAAAAATTTTAAAAATCTGGTTTTAATGTATAGTTTCATAGAGAACTAACATAAGATGATGGTAAAAGAGGTTTAGAACCTTGTTGCCTCCGCTTCTATAGAAAATGAAGATATTATAATTTTAATTCCACTAATCTAGTAAAGATATGAAATTTTACTAAACTAAATGTTAAAAAATTAGAATGATTCCTATACCATGAAAAATAGTTTTGAATACATTAATTCAAATGTATAATGTTTTGATTTTTTTTTAAAAATGAAAGAGCATAAACTTCAAGATATAGAGCATTTACCTAAAAACTCAATATTTTAGAAGGTTAACCCACGATTTTGGAAAATTTTCAAAATTTTAAAATCTGGTTTTAATGTATAGTTTAATAGAGAACTAACATAAGATGATGGTAAAAGAGGTTTAGAACCTTGGTTGCCTCCTCGCTTCTATAGAAAATGAAGATTTTATAATTGTAATTCCACTAATCTATGCAAGATATGAAATTTTACTAAACTAAATGTTAAAAAATTAGAATGATTCCTATACCATGAAAAAGAGTTTAGAATACATTAATTCAAATGTATAATGTGTTTTGATTTTTTAAAAATGAAAGAGCATAAACTTTAGTATATAGAGCATTTACCGAAAACTCAATATTTTAAAAGGGGTTAACCCATGGATTTTGGAAAATTTTCAAAATTTTAAAATCTGGTTTTAATGTATAGTTTCATAGAGAACTAACATAAGATGATGGTCAAAGAGGTTTAGAACCTTGGTTGCCTCCTCGCTTCTATAGAAAATGAAGATTTTATAATTTTAATTCCACTAATCTAGGCAGTATATGAAATTTTACTAAACTAAATGTTAAAAAATTAGAATGATTCCTATATACCATGAAAAAGAGTTTAGAATACATTAATTTAAATGTAGATTGTGTTTTGATTTTTTTAAAAATGAAAGAGCATAAACTTTAGTATATAGAGCATTTACCGAAAAACTCAATATTTTGAAGGGTTAACCCATGGATTTTGGAAAATTTTCAAAATTTTAAAATCTGATTTTAATGTATATTTTCATAGAGAACTAACATAAGATGATGGTCAAAGAGGTTTAGAACCTTGGTTGCCTCCTCGCTTCTATAGAAAATGAAGATTTTATAATTTTAATTCCACTAATCTATGCAGTATATGAAATTTTACTAAACTAAATGTTAAAAAATTAGAATGATTCCTATACCATGAAAAAGAGTTTAGAATACATTAATTCAAATGTATAATGTGTTTTGATTTTTTTAAAAAATGAAAGAGCATAAACTTTAGTATATAGAGCATTTACAGAAAAACTCAATATTTTAAAAGGGGTTAACCCACGGATTTTGGAAAATTTTCAAAATTTTAAAAATCTGGTTTTAATGTATAGTTTAATAGAGAACTCACATAAGATGATGGTCAAAGAGGTTTAGAACCTTTGTTGCCTCCGCTTCTATAGAAAATGAAGATTTTATAATTTTAATTCCACTAATCTAAGCAAGATATGAAATTTTACTAAACTAAATGTTAAAAAATTAGAATGATTCCTATACCATGAAAAATAGTTTATAATACATTAATTCAAATGTATAATGTGTTTTGATTTTTTTAAAAATGAAAGAGCATAAACTTTAGTATATAGAGCATTTACCGAAAAACTCAATATTTTAAGGGTTAACCCATGGATTTTGGAAAATTTTCAAAATTTAAAATCTGGTTTTAATGTATAGTTTCATAGAGAACTAACATAAGATGATGGTCAAAGAGGTTTAGAACCTTGGTTGCCTCCGTTTCTATAGAAAATGAAGATTTTATAATTTTAATTCCACTAATCTAGGCAGTATATGAAATTTTACTAAACTAAATGTTAAAAAATTAGAATGATTCCTATATACCATGAAAAAGAGTTTACAATACATTAATTTAAATGTATAATGAGTTTTGATTTTTTTAAAAATGAAAGAGCATAAACTTTAGTATATAGAGCATTTACCGAAAAACTCAATATTTTAGAAGGTTAACCCACGATTTTGGAAAATTTTCAAAATTTTAAAATCTGGTTTTAATGTATAGTTTCATAGAGAACTAACATAAGATGATGGTCAAAGAGGTTTAGAACCTTGGTTGCCTCCGCTTCTATAGAAAATGAAGATTTTATAATTTTAATTCCACTAATCTAGCAAGATATGAAATTTTACTAAACTAAATGTTAAAAAATTAGAATGATTCCTATATACCATGAAAAAGAGTTTACAATACATTAATTTAAATGTATAATGAGTTTTGATTTTTTACAAATGAAAGAGCATAAACTTTAGTATATGAGCATTTACCTAAAAACTCAATATTTTAGAAGGGTTAACCCACGGATTTTGGAAAATTTTCAAAATTTAAAATCTGGTTTTAATGTATAGTTTCATAGAGAACTAACATAAGATGATGGTAAAAGAGGTTTAGAACCTTTGTTGCCTCCGCTTCTATAAAATGAAGATTTTATAATTGTAATTCCACTAATCTAGCAAGATATGAAATTTTACTAAACTAAATGTTAAAAAATTAGAATGATTCCTATATACCATGAAAAAGAGTTTAGAATACATTAATTTAAATGTAGATTGTGTTTTGATTTTTTTTAAAAATGAAAGAGCATAAACTTTAGTATATAGAGCATTTACCGAAAAACTCAATATTTTAGAAGGGTTAACCCACGGATTTTGGAAAATTTTCAAAAATTTTAAAAATCTTGTTTTAATGTATAGTTTCATAGAGAACTAACATAAGATGATGGTCAAAGAGGTTTAGAACCTTGGTTGCCTCCGTTTCTATAGAAAATGAAGATTTTATAATTTTAATTCCACTAATCTAGGCAGTATATGAAATTTTACTAAACTAAATGTTAAAAAATTAGAATGATTCCTATACCATGAAAAAGAGTTTAGAATACATTAATTCAAATGTATAATGTGTTTTGATTTTTTAAAAAATGAAAGAGCATAAACTTTAGTATATAGAGCATTTACCGAAAACTCAATATTTTAAAAGGGATTAACCCACGGATTTTGGAAAATTTTCAAAATTTTAAAATCTGGTTTTAATGTATAGTTTCATAGAGAACTAACATAAGATGATGGTCAAAGAGGTTTAGAACCTTGGTTGCCTCCGCTTCTATAGAAAATGAAGATTTTATAATTTTAATTCCACTAATCTAGGCAGTATATGAAATTTTACTAAACTAAATGTTAAAAAATTAGAATGATTCCTATATACCATGAAAAAGAGTTTACAATACATTAATTCAAATGTATAATGTGTTTTGATTTTTTAAAAATGAAAGAGCATAAACTTCAAGATATAGAGCATTTACCTAAAAACTCAATATTTTAAGGGTTAACCCACTGATTTTGGAAAATTTTCAAAAATTTTAAAAATCTGGTTTTAATGTATAGTTTCATAGAGAACTAACATAAGATGATGGTCAAAGAGGTTTAGAACCTTGTTGCCTCCGCTTTATAGAAAATGAAGATTTTATAATTTTAATTCCACTAATCTAAAGATATGAAATTTTACTAAACTAAATGTTAAAAAATTAGAATGATTCCTATACCATGAAAAATAGTTTAGAATACATTAATTTAAATGTATAATGTTTTGATTTTTTAAAAATGAAAGAGCATAAACTTTAGATATAGAGCATTTACCTAAAAACTCAATATTTTAAAAGGGTTAACCCATGGATTTTGGAAAATTTTCAAAAATTTTAAAAATCTGGTTTTAATTTATAGTTTCATAGAGAACTAACATAATATGATGGTCAAAGAGGTTAGAACCTTGGTTGCCTGCTTCTATAGAAAATGAAGATTTTATAATTGTAATTCCACTAATCTAGGCAGATATGAAATTTTACTAAACTAAATGTTAAAAAATTAGAATGATTCCTATACCATGAAAAATAGTTTAGAATACATTAATTTAAATGTATAATGTGTTTTGATTTTTTAAAATGAAAGAGCATAAACTTTAGATATAGAGCATTTACCTAAAAACTCAATATTTTAGAAGGTTAACCCACGGATTTTGGAAAATTTTCAAAAATTTTAAAAATCTTGTTTTAATGTATAGTTTCATAGAGAACTAACATAATATGATGGTCAAAGAGGTTTAGAACCTTGTTGCCTCCGCTTCTATAAAAATGAAGATTTTATAATTGTAATTCCACTAATCTAAAGATATGAAATTTTACTAAACTAAATGTTAAAAAATTAAAATGATTCCTATACCATGAAAAATAGTTTATAATACATTAATTCAAAATGTATAATGTGTTTTGAGTTTTTTTTTAAAAATGAAAGAGCATAAACTTTAGTATATAGAGCATTTAATAAAAACTCAATATTTTAGAAGGGGTTAACCCACGGATTTTGGAAAATTTTCAAAATTTTAAAAATCTGGTTTTAATGTATAGTTTCATAGAGAACTAACATAAGATGATGGTCAAAGAGGTTTAGAACCTTGGTTGCCTCCGTTTCTATAGAAAATGAAGATTTTATAATTTTAATTCCACTAATCTAGGCAGTATATGAAATTTTACTAAACTAAATGTTAAAAAATTAGAATGATTCCTATATACCATGAAAAAGAGTTTACAATACATTAATTTAAATGTATAATGAGTTTTGATTTTTTTTAAAAATGAAAGAGCATAAACTTTAGTATATAGAGCATTTACCGAAAAACTCAATATTTTAGAAGGGTTAACCCACGGATTTTGGAAAATTTTCAAAATTTTAAAAATCTGGTTTTAATGTATAGTTTCATAGAGAACTAACATAAGATGATGGTCAAAGAGGTTTAGAACCTTGGTTGCCTGCTTCTATAGAAAATGAAGATTTTATAATTTTAATTCCACTAATCTAGTAAAGATATGAAATTTTACTAAACTAAATGTTAAAAAATTAGAATGATTCCTATACCATGAAAAAGAGTTTACAATACATTAATTTAAATGTATAATGAGTTTTGATTATTTTTACAAATGAAAGAGCATAAACTTTAGTATATGAGCATTTACCTAAAAACTCAATATTTTAAGGGTTAACCCACGGATTTTGGAAATTTTTCAAAAATTTTAAAATTCTGGTTTTAATATATAGTTTCATAGAGAACTAACATAAGATGATGGTCAAAGAGGTTTAGAACCTTGTTGCCTCCGCTTCTATAGAAAATGAAGATTTTATAATTTTAATTCCACTAATCTAGCAAGATATGAAATTTTACTAAACTAAATGTTAAAAAATTAGAAAGATTCCTATATACCATGAAAAAGAGTTTAGAACACATTAATTTAAATGTAGATTGTGTTTTGATTTTTTTAAAAATGAAAGAGCATAAACTTTAGTATATGAGCATTTACCTAAAAACTCAATATTTTAGAAGGGTTAACCCACGGATTTTGGAAAATTTTCAAAATTTTAAAATCTGATTTTAATGTATATTTTCATAGAGAACTAACATAAGATGATGGTCAAAGAGGTTTAGAACCTTGGTTGCCTCGCTTCTATAGAAAATGAAGATTTTATAATTTTAATTCCACTAATCTATGCAATATATGAAATTTTACTAAACTAAATGTTAAAAAATTAGAATGATTCCTATACCATGAAAAAGAGTTTAGAATACATTAATTCAAATGTATAATGTGTTTTGATTTTTTTAAAAAATGAAAGAGCATAAACTTTAGTATATGAGCATTTACCTAAAAACTCAATATTTTAAAAGGGTTAACCCACTGATTTTGGAAAATTTTCAAAAATTTTAAAAATCTTGTTTTAATGTATAGTTTCATAGAGAACTGATGTAATATGATGATCAAAGAGGTTTAGAACCTTGGTTGCCTCCTCGCTTCTATAGAAAATGAAGATTTTATAATTGTAATTCCACTAATCTAGGCAGTATATGAAATTTTACTAAACTAAATGTTAAAAAATTAGAATGATTCCTATACCATGAAAAATAGTTTATAATACATTAATTCAAATGTATAATGTGTTTTGATTTTTTTAAAAATGAAAGAGCATAAACTTTAGTATATGAGCATTTACCTAAAAACTCAATATTTTAGAAGGTTAACCCACGGATTTTGGAAAATTTTCAAAATTTAAAATCTGGTTTTAATGTATAGTTTCATAGAGAACTAACATAAGATGATGGTCAAAGAGGTTTAGAACCTTGGTTGCCTCCGCTTCTATAAAAATGAAGATTTTATAATTTTAATTCCACTAATCTAGGCAAGATATGAAATTTTACTAAACTAAATGTTAAAAAATTAGAATGATTCCTATATACCATGAAAAAGAGTTTACAATACATTAATTTAAATGTATAATGAGTTTTGATTTTTTTAAAATGAAAGAGCATAAACTTTAGTATATGAGCATTTACCTAAAAACTCAATATTTTAAGGGTTAACCCACGATTTTGGAAAATTTTCAAAATTTTAAAATCTGGTTTTAATGTATAGTTTCATAGAGAACTAACATAAGATGATGGTCAAAGAGGTTTAGAACCTTGGTTGCCTCGCTTCTATAGAAAATGAAGATTTTATAATTTTAATTCCACTAATCTAGGCAGTATATGAAATTTTACTAAACTAAATGTTAAAAAATTAGAATGATTCCTATACCATGAAAAAGAGTTTACAATACATTAATTTAAATGTATAATGAGTTTTGATTTTTTTTACAAATGAAAGAGCATAAACTTTAGTATATAGAGCATTTACCTAAAACTCAATATTTTAAGGGTTAACCCACGGATTTTGGAAATTTTTCAAAATTTAAAATCTGGTTTTAATATATAGTTTCATAGAGAACTGATGTAATATGATGATCAAAGAGGTTTAGAACCTTTGTTGCCTCCGCTTCTATAAAAATGAAGATTTTATAATTGTAATTCCACTAATCTAGCAAGATATGAAATTTTACTAAACTAAATGTTAAAAAATTAGAATGATTCCTATATACCATGAAAAAGAGTTTAGAATACATTAATTTAAATGTAGATTGTGTTTTGATTTTTTTAAAATGAAAGAGCATAAACTTTAGTATATAGAGCATTTACCTAAAACTCAATATTTTAGAAGGGTTAACCCACGGATTTTGGAAAATTTTCAAAATTTTAAAATCTGGTTTTAATGTATAGTTTCATAGAGAACTAACATAAGATGATGGTCAAAGAGGTTTAGAACCTTTGTTGCCTCCGCTTCTATAGAAAATGAAGATTTTATAATTTTAATTCCACTAATCTATGCAAGATATGAAATTTTACTAAACTAAATGTTAAAAAATTAGAATGATTCCTATACCATGAAAAAGAGTTTAGAATACATTAATTCAAATGTATAATGTGTTTTGATTTTTTAAAAAATGAAAGAGCATAAACTTTAGTATATGAGCATTTACCTAAAAACTAAATATTTTAGAAGGGTTAACCCACGATTTTGGAAAATTTTCAAAATTTTAAAATCTGGTTTTAATGTATAGTTTCATAGAGAACTAACATAATATGATGGTCAAAGAGGTTAGAACCTTGGTTGCCTCCTCGCTTCTATAGAAAATGAAGATTTTATAATTTTAATTCCACAAATCTAGGCAGTATATGAAATTTTACTAAACTAAATGTTAAAAAATTAAAATGATTCCTATACCATGAAAAATAGTTTATAATACATTAATTCAAATGTATAATGTGTTTTGATTTTTTAAAATGAAAGAGCATAAACTTCAAGATATAGAGCATTTACCTAAAACTCAATATTTTAGAAGGGTTAACCCACGGATTTTGGAAATTTTTCAAAATTTAAAATCTGGTTTTAATGTATAGTTTCATAGAGAACTAACATAAGATGATGGTCAAAGAGGTTTAGAACCTTGGTTGCCTCCGCTTCTATAGAAAATGAAGATTTTATAATTTTAATTCCACTAATCTAGGCAAGATATGAAATTTTACTAAACTAAATGTTAAAAAATTAGAATGATTCCTATATACCATGAAAAAGAGTTTACAATACATTAATTTAAATGTATAATGAGTTTTGATTTTTTAAAATGAAAGAGCATAAACTTTAGTATATAGAGCATTTACCTAAAACTCAATATTTTAAGGGTTAACCCACGGATTTTGGAAAATTTTCAAAATTTTAAAATCTGATTTTAATGTATATTTTCATAGAGAACTAACATAAGATGATGGTCAAAGAGGTTTAGAACCTTGTTGCCTCCGCTTCTATAGAAAATGAAGATTTTATAATTTTAATTCCACTAATCTAGTAAAGATATGAAATTTTACTAAACTAAATGTTAATAAATTGAATGATTCCTATACCATGAAAAAGAGTTTACAATACATTAATTTAAATGTATAATGAGTTTTGATTTTTTACAAATGAAAGAGCATAAACTTTAGTATATAGAGCATTTACCAAAAACTCAATATTTTAAGGGTTAACCCACGGATTTTGGAAATTTTTCAAAAATTTTAAAATTCTGGTTTTAATATATAGTTTCATAGAGAACTGATGTAATATGATGATCAAAGAGGTTTAGAACCTTGGTTGCCTCCTCGCTTCTATAGAAAATGAAGATTTTATAATTGTAATTCCACTAATCTAGCAAGATATGAAATTTTACTAAACTAAATGTTAAAAAATTAGAATGATTCCTATATACCATGAAAAAGAGTTTAGAATACATTAATTTAAATGTAGATTGTGTTTTGATTTTTTTAAAATGAAAGAGCATAAACTTTAGTATATAGAGCATTTACCAAAAACTCAATATTTTAGAAGGTTAACCCACGGATTTTGGAAAATTTTCAAAATTTAAAATCTGATTTTAATGTATATTTTCATAGAGAACTAACATAAGATGATGGTCAAAGAGGTTTAGAACCTTGGTTGCCTCCTCGCTTCTATAGAAAATGAAGATTTTATAATTTTAATTCCACTAATCTATGCAAGATATGAAATTTTACTAAACTAAATGTTAAAAAATTAGAATGATTCCTATACCATGAAAAATAGTTTTGAATACATTAATTCAAATGTATAATGTGTTTTGATTTTTTTAAATGAAAGAGCATAAACTTTCGTATATAGAGCATTTACCGAAAAACTCAATATTTTAAAAGGGTTAACCCACGGATTTTGGAAAAATTTTCAAAATTTTAAAATCTGGTTTTAATGTATAGTTTAATAGAGAACTAACATAAGATGATGGTCAAAGAGGTTTAGAACCTTGGTTGCCTCCGCTTCTATAGAAAATGAAGATTTTATAATTTTAATTCCACTAATCTAAAGATATGAAATTTTACTAAACTAAATGTTAAAAAATTAAAATGATTCCTATACCATGAAAAATAGTTTATAATACATTAATTCAAATGTATAATGTGTTTTGAGTTTTTTTTTAAAAATGAAAGAGCATAAACTTTAGTATATAGAGCATTTACCAAAAACTCAATATTTTAAGGGTTAACCCACGGATTTTGGAAAATTTTCAAAATTTAAAATCTGGTTTTAATGTATAGTTTCATAGAGAACTAACATAAGATGATGGTCAAAGAGGTTTAGAACCTTGGTTGCCTCCGCTTCTATAGAAAATGAAGATTTTATAATTTTAATTCCACTAATCTAGTAAAGATATGAAATTTTACTAAACTAAATGTTAAAAAATTAGAATGATTCCTATATACCATGAAAAAGAGTTTACAATACATTAATTTAAATGTATAATGAGTTTTGATTTTTTTTAAAAATGAAAGAGCATAAACTTTAGTATATAGAGCATTTACCGAAAAACTCAATATTTTAAAAGGGGTTAACCCATGGATTTTGGAAAATTTTCAAAATTTTAAAATCTGGTTTTAATGTATAGTTTCATAGAGAACTAACATAAGATGATGGTCAAAGAGGTTTAGAACCTTGGTTGCCTCCGCTTCTATAGAAAATGAAGATTTTATAATTTTAATTCCACTAATCTAAGCAAGATATGAAATTTTACTAAACTAAATGTTAAAAAATTAGAATGATTCCTATACCATGAAAAATAGTTTAGAATACATTAATTCAAATGTATAATGAGTTTTGATTTTTTTAAAATGAAAGAGCATAAACTTTAGATATAGAGCATTTACCTAAAAACTAAATATTTTTAAGGGTTAACCCACGATTTTGGAAAAATTTTCAAAATTTTAAAATCTGGTTTTAATGTATAGTTTCATAGAGAACTGATGTAATATGATGATCAAAGAGGTTTAGAACCTTGTTGCCTCCGCTTCTATAAAAATGAAGATTTTATATTTGTAATTCCACTAATCTATGCAAGATATGAAATTTTAATAAACTAAATGTTAAAAAATTAGAATGATTCCTATACCATGAAAAATAGTTTTGAATACATTAATTCAAATGTATAATGAGTTTTGATTTTTTTAAAAATGAAAGAGCATAAACTTTAGATATAGAGCATTTACCTAAAAACTCAATATTTTGAAGGGTTAACCCACGATTTTGGAAAATTTTCAAAAATTTTAAAAATCTGGTTTTAATTTATAGTTTCATAGAGAACTAACATAAGATGATGGTCAAAGAGGTTAGAACCTTGGTTGCCTCCGCTTCTATAAAAATGAAGATTTTATAATTTTAATTCCACTAATCTAAAGATATGAAATTTTAATAAACTAAATGTTAAAAAATTAGAATGATTCCTATATACCATGAAAAAGAGTTTACAATACATTAATTTAAATGTATAATGAGTTTTGATTTTTTTAAAAATGAAAGAGCATAAACTTTAGATATAGAGCATTTACCAAAACTCAATATTTTAGAAGGTTAACCCACGGATTTTGGAAAAATTTTCAAAATTTTAAAATCTGGTTTTAATTTATAGTTTCATAGAGAACTGATGTAATATGATGATCAAAGAGGTTTAGAACCTTGGTTGCCTCGCTTCTATAGAAAATGAAGATTTTATAATTTTAATTCCACTAATCTAAGCAAGATATGAAATTTTACTAAACTAAATGTTAAAAAATTAGAATGATTCCTATATACCATGAAAAAGAGTTTAGAATACATTAATTTAAATGTAGATTGTGTTTTGATTTTTTTAAAAATGAAAGAGCATAAACTTTAGTATATAGAGCATTTACGTAAAAACTCAATATTTTAGAAGGGTTAACCCACGGATTTTGGAAAATTTTCAAAAATTTTAAAAATCTGGTTTTAATGTATAGTTTCATAGAGAACTAACATAAGATGATGGTCAAAGAGGTTTAGAACCTTGGTTGCCTCGCTTCTATAGAAAATGAAGATTTTATAATTTTAATTCCACTAATCTATGCAAGATATGAAATTTTACTAAACTAAATGTTAAAAAATTAGAATGATTCCTATACCATGAAAAAGAGTTTAGAATACATTAATTCAAATGTATAATGTTTTGATTTTTTTAAAATGAAAGAGCATAAACTTTAGTATATAGAGCATTTAATAAAAACTCAATATTTTAAAAGGGTTAACCCATGGATTTTGGAAAATTTTCAAAAATTTTAAAAATCTGGTTTTAATTTATAGTTTCATAGAGAACTAACATAATATGATGGTCAAAGAGGTTTAGAACCTTGTTGCCTCCGCTTCTATAGAAAATGAAGATTTTATAATTTTAATTCCACTAATCTAGGCAGATATGAAATTTTAATAAACTAAATGTTAATAAATTGAATGATTCCTATACCATGAAAAATAGTTTTGAATACATTAATTCAAATGTATAATGAGTTTTGATTTTTTTAAAATGAAAGAGCATAAACTTCAGTATATAGAGCATTTACCAAAAACTCAATATTTTAAGGGTTAACCCACGGATTTTGGAAATTTTTCAAAAATTTTAAAAATCTGGTTTTAATGTATAGTTTAATAGAGAACTAACATAAGATGATGGTAAAAGAGGTTTAGAACCTTGGTTGCCTCGCTTCTATAGAAAATGAAGATTTTATAATTGTAATTCCACTAATCTAGCAAGATATGAAATTTTAATAAACTAAATGTTAATAAATTGAATGATTCCTATAAACCATGAAAAATAGTTTAGAATACATTAATTCAAATGTATAATGTTTTGATTTTTTTAAAATGAAAGAGCATAAACTTTAGATATAGAGCATTTACCAAAAACTCAATATTTTAGAAGGGTTAACCCACGATTTTGGAAAATTTTCAAAAATTTTAAAAATCTGGTTTTAATGTATAGTTTCATAGAGAACTAACATAAGATGATGGTCAAAGAGGTTTAGAACCTTGGTTGCCTCCGTTTCTATAGAAAATGAAGATTTTATAATTTTAATTCCACTAATCTAGGCAGTATATGAAATTTTACTAAACTAAATGTTAAAAAATTAGAATGATTCCTATATACCATGAAAAAGAGTTTACAATACATTAATTTAAATGTATAATGAGTTTTGATTTTTTTAAAAATGAAAGAGCATAAACTTTCGTATATAGAGCATTTACCGAAAAACTCAATATTTTAAAAGGGTTAACCCACGGATTTTGGAAAATTTTCAAAATTTTAAAATCTGGTTTTAATGTATAGTTTAATAGAGAACTAACATAAGATGATGGTCAAAGAGGTTTAGAACCTTGGTTGCCTCCGCTTCTATAGAAAATGAAGATTTTATAATTTTAATTCCACTAATCTAAAGATATGAAATTTTACTAAACTAAATGTTAAAAAATTAGAATGATTCCTATACCATGAAAAATAGTTTATAATACATTAATTCAAATGTATAATGTGTTTTGATTTTTTAAAAATGAAAGAGCATAAACTTTAGTATATAGAGCATTTACCAAAAACTCAATATTTTGAAGGGTTAACCCACTGATTTTGGAAAATTTTCAAAATTTTAAAATCTGGTTTTAATGTATAGTTTCATAGAGAACTAACATAAGATGATGGTCAAAGAGGTTTAGAACCTTGGTTGCCTCCGCTTCTATAGAAAATGAAGATTTTATAATTTTAATTCCACTAATCTAGGCAAGATATGAAATTTTACTAAACTAAATGTTAAAAAATTAGAATGATTCCTATATACCATGAAAAAGAGTTTACAATACATTAATTTAAATGTATAATGAGTTTTGATTTTTTTAAAATGAAAGAGCATAAACTTTAGTATATAGAGCATTTACCAAAAACTCAATATTTTGAAGGGTTAACCCACGGATTTTGGAAAATTTTCAAAATTTTAAAATCTGGTTTTAATGTATAGTTTCATAGAGAACTAACATAAGATGATGGTCAAAGAGGTTTAGAACCTTGGTTGCCTCCGCTTCTATAGAAAATGAAGATTTTATAATTTTAATTCCACTAATCTAGCAAGATATGAAATTTTACTAAACTAAATGTTAAAAAATTAGAATGATTCCTATACCATGAAAAAGAGTTTACAATACATTAATTTAAATGTATAATGAGTTTTGATTTTTTTTACAAATGAAAGAGCATAAACTTTAGTATATAGAGCATTTACTAAAAACTCAATATTTTAGAAGGGTTAACCCACGGATTTTGGAAATTTTTCAAAAATTTTAAAATTCTGGTTTTAATATATAGTTTCATAGAGAACTGATGTAATATGATGATCAAAGAGGTTTAGAACCTTGTTGCCTCCGCTTCTATAGAAAATGAAGATTTTATAATTGTAATTCCACTAATCTAGCAAGATATGAAATTTTACTAAACTAAATGTTAAAAAATTAGAATGATTCCTATATACCATGAAAAAGAGTTTAGAATACATTAATTTAAATGTAGATTGTGTTTTGATTTTTTTAAAAATGAAAGAGCATAAACTTTAGTATATAGAGCATTTACGTAAAAACTCAATATTTTAGAAGGGTTAACCCACTGATTTTGGAAAATTTTCAAAATTTTAAAATCTGATTTTAATGTATATTTTCATAGAGAACTAACATAAGATGATGGTCAAAGAGGTTTAGAACCTTGGTTGCCTCCGCTTATAGAAAATGAAGATTTTATAATTTTAATTCCACTAATCTAGCAAGATATGAAATTTTACTAAACTTAATGTTAAAAAATTAGAATGATTCCTATACCATGAAAAAGAGTTTACAATACATTAATTCAAATGTATAATGAGTTTTGATTTTTCTTTAAAAATGAAAGAGCATAAACTTTCGAATATAGAGCATTTACCTAAAAACTCAATATTTTAAAAGGGTTAACCCACGATTTTGGAAAATTTTCAAAATTTTAAAATCTGGTTTTAATGTATAGTTTCATAGAGAACTAACATAAGATGATGGTCAAAGAGGTTTAGAACCTTGGTTGCCTCCGTTTCTATAGAAAATGAAGATTTTATAATTTTAATTCCACAAATCTAGGCAGTATATGAAATTTTACTAAACTAAATGTTAAAAAATTAAAATGATTCCTATACCATGAAAAATAGTTTATAATACATTAATTCAAATGTATAATGTGTTTTGATTTTTTTTAAAATGAAAGAGCATAAACTTCAAGATATAGAGCATTTACCGAAAAACTCAATATTTTAGAAGGGTTAACCCACGGATTTTGGAAAAATTTCAAAATTTTAAAAATCTGGTTTTAATGTATAGTTTCATAGAGAACTAACATAAGATGATGGTCAAAGAGGTTTAGAACCTTGGTTGCCTCCGTTTCTATAGAAAATGAAGATTTTATAATTTTAATTCCACTAATCTAGGCAGTATATGAAATTTTACTAAACTAAATGTTAAAAAATTAGAATGATTCCTATATACCATGAAAAAGAGTTTACAATACATTAATTTAAATGTATAATGAGTTTTGATTTTTTTTAAAATGAAAGAGCATAAACTTTAGTATATAGAGCATTTACCAAAAACTCAATATTTTAAGGGGTTAACCCACGATTTTGGAAAATTTTCAAAATTTTAAAATCTGGTTTTAATGTATAGTTTCATAGAGAACTAACATAAGATGATGGTCAAAGAGGTTTAGAACCTTGGTTGCCTCGCTTCTATAGAAAATGAAGATTTTATAATTTTAATTCCACTAATCTAAGCAGTATATGAAATTTTACTAAACTAAATGTTAAAAAATTAGAATGATTCCTATACCATGAAAAAGAGTTTACAATACATTAATTTAAATGTATAATGAGTTTTGATTTTTTTTACAAATGAAAGAGCATAAACTTTAGTATATAGAGCATTTACGTAAAAACTCAATATTTTAGAAGGGTTAACCCACGGATTTTGGAAATTTTTCAAAAATTTTAAAATTCTGGTTTTAATATATAGTTTCATAGAGAACTGATGTAATATGATGATCAAAGAGGTTTAGAACCTTGTTGCCTCCGCTTTATAGAAAATGAAGATTTTATAATTGTAATTCCACTAATCTAGCAAGATATGAAATTTTACTAAACTAAATGTTAAAAAATTAGAATGATTCCTATATACCATGAAAAAGAGTTTAGAATACATTAATTTAAATGTAGATTGTGTTTTGACTTTTTTAAAAAAAATGAAAGAGCATAAACTTTAGTATATAGAGCATTTACTAAAAACTCAATATTTTAGAAGGGTTAACCCACGGATTTTGGAAAATTTTCAAAAATTTTAAAAATCTTGTTTTAATGTATAGTTTCATAGAGAACTAACATAAGATGATGGTCAAAGAGGTTTAGAACCTTGGTTGCCTCCGCTTTATAGAAAATGAAGATTTTATAATTTTAATTCCACTAATCTAGGCAAGATATGAAATTTTACTAAACTAAATGTTAAAAAATTAGAATGATTCCTATACCATGAAAAAGAGTTTAGAATACATTAATTCAAATGTATAATGTTTTGATTTTTTTAAAAATGAAAGAGCATAAACTTTAGTATATAGAGCATTTACTAAAAACTCAATATTTTAAAAGGGTTAACCCACGATTTTGGAAAATTTTCAAAATTTTAAAATCTGGTTTTAATGTATAGTTTAATAGAGAACTAACATAAGATGATGGTCAAAGAGGTTTAGAACCTTGGTTGCCTCCGCTTTATAGAAAATGAAGATTTTATAATTTTAATTCCACTAATCTAGGCAGTATATGAAATTTTACTAAACTAAATGTTAAAAAATTAAAATGATTCCTATACCATGAAAAATAGTTTATAATACATTAATTCAAATGTATAATGTGTTTTGATTTTTTTAAAAATGAAAGAGCATAAACTTTAGATATAGAGCATTTAATAAAAACTCAATATTTTAAAAGGGTTAACCCATGGATTTTGGAAAATTTTCAAAATTTTAAAAATCTGGTTTTAATGTATAGTTTCATAGAGAACTAACATAAGATGATGGTCAAAGAGGTTTAGAACCTTGGTTGCCTCCGTTTCTATAGAAAATGAAGATTTTATAATTTTAATTCCACTAATCTAGGCAGTATATGAAATTTTACTAAACTAAATGTTAAAAAATTAGAATGATTCCTATATACCATGAAAAAGAGTTTACAATACATTAATTTAAATGTATAATGAGTTTTGATTTTTTTAAAAATGAAAGAGCATAAACTTTAGTATATGAGCATTTACCTAAAAACTCAATATTTTAGAAGGGGTTAACCCATGGATTTTGGAAAATTTTCAAAATTTTAAAATCTGGTTTTAATGTATAGTTTCATAGAGAACTAACATAAGATGATGGTCAAAGAGGTTTAGAACCTTGGTTGCCTCCGCTTCTATAGAAAATGAAGATTTTATAATTTTAATTCCACTAATCTAGCAAGATATGAAATTTTACTAAACTAAATGTTAAAAAATTAGAATGATTCCTATACCATGAAAAAGAGTTTACAATACATTAATTTAAATGTATAATGAGTTTTGATTTTTTTTACAAATGAAAGAGCATAAACTTTAGTATATAGAGCATTTAATAAAAACTCAATATTTTAAAAGGGTTAACCCACGGATTTTGGAAATTTTTCAAAAATTTTAAAATTCTGGTTTTAATATATAGTTTCATAGAGAACTGATGTAATATGATGATCAAAGAGGTTTAGAACCTTTGTTGCCTCCGCTTCTATAGAAAATGAAGATTTTATAATTGTAATTCCACTAATCTAGCAAGATATGAAATTTTACTAAACTAAATGTTAAAAAATTAGAATGATTCCTATATACCATGAAAAAGAGTTTAGAATACATTAATTTAAATGTAGATTGTGTTTTGATTTTTTTAAAAATGAAAGAGCATAAACTTTAGTATATAGAGCATTTAATAAAAACTCAATATTTTAGAAGGGTTAACCCACTGATTTTGGAAAATTTTCAAAAATTTTAAAAATCTTGTTTTAATGTATATTTTCATAGAGAACTAACATAAGATGATGGTCAAAGAGGTTTAGAACCTTGGTTGCCTCGCTTCTATAGAAAATGAAGATTTTATAATTTTAATTCCACTAATCTATGCAAGATATGAAATTTTACTAAACTAAATGTTAAAAAATTAGAATGATTCCTATACCATGAAAAAGAGTTTAGAATACATTAATTCAAATGTATAATGTGTTTTGATTTTTTAAAAAATGAAAGAGCATAAACTTTAGTATATAGAGCATTTACCGAAAAACTCAATATTTTAGAAGGGGTTAACCCACGGATTTTGGAAAAATTTTCAAAATTTTAAAATCTGGTTTTAATGTATAGTTTAATAGAGAACTAACATAAGATGATGGTCAAAGAGGTTAGAACCTTGGTTGCCTCGCTTCTATAGAAAATGAAGATTTTATAATTGTAATTCCACTAATCTAGGCAGATATGAAATTTTAATAAACTAAATGTTAAAAAATTAGAATGATTCCTATATACCATGAAAAATAGTTTAGAATACATTAATTTAAATGTATAATGTTTTGATTTTTTTACAAATGAAAGAGCATAAACTTCAAGATATAGAGCATTTAATAAAAACTCAATATTTTAAGGGTTAACCCATGGATTTTGGAAAATTTTCAAAAATTTTAAAATTCTGGTTTTAATATATAGTTTCATAGAGAACTGATGTAATATGATGATCAAAGAGGTTTAGAACCTTGTTGCCTCCGCTTCTATAAAAATGAAGATTTTATAATTTTAATTCCACTAATCTAGCAAGATATGAAATTTTAATAAACTAAATGTTAAAAAATTAGAATGATTCCTATACCATGAAAAAGAGTTTAGAATACATTAATTCAAATGTATAATGAGTTTTGATTTTTTTAAAATGAAAGAGCATAAACTTTAGATATAGAGCATTTACCAAAAACTCAATATTTTAAGGGTTAACCCACTGATTTTGGAAAATTTTCAAAAATTTTAAAAATCTGGTTTTAATGTATAGTTTCATAGAGAACTGATGTAAGATGATGGTCAAAGAGGTTTAGAACCTTGTTGCCTCCGCTTCTATAAAAATGAAGATTTTATAATTTTAATTCCACTAATCTAGGCAGTATATGAAATTTTACTAAACTAAATGTTAAAAAATTAGAATGATTCCTATATACCATGAAAAAGAGTTTACAATACATTAATTTAAATGTATAATGAGTTTTGATTTTTTTTAAAATGAAAGAGCATAAACTTTAGTATATAGAGCATTTACCGAAAAACTCAATATTTTAGAAGGGGTAACCCACGGATTTTGGAAAATTTTCAAAATTTTAAAATCTGGTTTTAATGTATAGTTTCATAGAGAACTAACATAAGATGATGGTCAAAGAGGTTTAGAACCTTGGTTGCCTCCGTTTCTATAGAAAATGAAGATTTTATAATTTTAATTCCACTAATCTAAGCAGTATATGAAATTTTACTAAACTAAATGTTAAAAAATTAGAATGATTCCTATACCATGAAAAAGAGTTTACAATACATTAATTTAAATGTATAATGAGTTTTGATTTTTTTACAAATGAAAGAGCATAAACTTTAGTATATAGAGCATTTACCGAAAAACTCAATATTTTAGAAGGGGTTAACCCACGATTTTGGAAAATTTTCAAAAATTTTAAAATTCTGGTTTTAATATATAGTTTCATAGAGAACTGATGTAATATGATGATCAAAGAGGTTTAGAACCTTTGTTGCCTCCGTGTCTCTAGAAAATGAATATTTTGTAATTGCACTTCCACTAATCTAGCAGTATATGAAATTTTACTAAACTAAATGTTAAAAAATTAGAATGATTCCTATACCATGAAAAAGAGTTTAGAATACATTAATTTAAATGTATAATGTTTTGATTTTTTAAAAATGAAAGAGCATAAACTTCAAGATATAGAGCATTTACCAAAAACTCAATATTTTAGAAGGGTTAACCCATGGATTTTGGAAAATTTTCAAAAATTTTAAAAATCTGGTTTTAATTTATAGTTTCATAGAGAACTAACATAAGATGATGGTCAAAGAGGTTAGAACCTTGGTTGCCTCGCTTCTATAGAAAATGAAGATTTTATAATTTTAATTCCACTAATCTAAAGATATGAAATTTTAATAAACTAAATGTTAAAAAATTAGAATGATTCCTATACCATGAAAAAGAGTTTAGAATACATTAATTCAAATGTATAATGAGTTTTGATTTTTTTAAAATGAAAGAGCATAAACTTTAGATATAGAGCATTTACCTAAAAACTCAATATTTTAGAAGGTTAACCCACGATTTTGGAAAATTTTCAAAAATTTTAAAAATCTTGTTTTAATGTATAGTTTCATAGAGAACTGATGTAATATGATGATCAAAGAGGTTTAGAACCTTGTTGCCTCCGCTTCTATAAAAATGAAGATTTTATAATTTTAATTCCACTAATCTAGCAAGATATGAAATTTTACTAAACTAAATGTTAAAAAATTAGAATGATTCCTATACCATGAAAAAGAGTTTAGAATACATTAATTCAAATGTATAATGTTTTGATTTTTTAAAAATGAAAGAGCATAAACTTTAGTATATGAGCATTTACCTAAAAACTCAATATTTTAAAAGGGTTAACCCACGGATTTTGGAAAATTTTCAAAATTTTAAAATCTGGTTTTAATGTATAGTTTAATAGAGAACTAACATAAGATGATGGTCAAAGAGGTTTAGAACCTTGGTTGCCTCCGTTTCTATAGAAAATGAAGATTTTATAATTTTAATTCCACAAATCTAGGCAGTATATGAAATTTTACTAAACTAAATGTTAAAAAATTAAAATGATTCCTATACCATGAAAAATAGTTTATAATACATTAATTCAAATGTATAATGTGTTTTGATTTTTTTAAAAATGAAAGAGCATAAACTTTAGTATATGAGCATTTACCTAAAAACTCAATATTTTAAGGGTTAACCCACGGATTTTGGAAAATTTTCAAAAATTTTAAAAATCTGGTTTTAATGTATATTTTCATAGAGAACTAACATAAGATGATGGTCAAAGAGGTTTAGAACCTTGGTTGCCTCCGCTTCTATAGAAAATGAAGATTTTATAATTTTAATTCCACTAATCTAGGCAAGATATGAAATTTTACTAAACTAAATGTTAAAAAATTAGAATGATTCCTATATACCATGAAAAGAGTTTACAATACATTAATTTAAATGTATAATGAGTTTTGAGTTTTTTTTTTAAAATGAAAGAGCATAAACTTTAGTATATAGAGCATTTACCGAAAACTCAATATTTTAAAAGGGGTTAACCCACGGATTTTGGAAAAATTTCAAAATTTTAAAAATCTGGTTTTAATGTATAGTTTAATAGAGAACTAACATAAGATGATGGTCAAAGAGGTTTAGAACCTTGGTTGCCTCCGTTTCTATAGAAAATGAAGATTTTATAATTTTAATTCCACTAATCTAGCAAGATATGAAATTTTACTAAACTAAATGTTAAAAAATTAAAATGATTCCTATACCATGAAAAATAGTTTATAATACATTAATTCAAATGTATAATGTGTTTTGATTTTTTTAAAATGAAAGAGCATAAACTTTAGATATAGAGCATTTACCTAAAAACTCAATATTTTAAGGGGTTAACCCACGATTTTGGAAAATTTTCAAAAATTTTAAAAATCTGGTTTTAATGTATAGTTTCATAGAGAACTAACATAAGATGATGGTCAAAGAGGTTTAGAACCTTGGTTGCCTGCTTCTATAGAAAATGAAGATTTTATAATTTTAATTCCACTAATCTAGGCAAGATATGAAATTTTACTAAACTAAATGTTAAAAAATTAGAATGATTCCTATATACCATGAAAAAGAGTTTACAATACATTAATTTAAATGTATAATGAGTTTTGATTTTTTTAAAATGAAAGAGCATAAACTTTAGTATATAGAGCATTTACCGAAAAACTCAATATTTTAGAAGGGGTTAACCCACGGATTTTGGAAAATTTTCAAAATTTTTAAAATCTGGTTTTAATGTATAGTTTCATAGAGAACTAACATAAGATGATGGTCAAAGAGGTTTAGAACCTTGGTTGCCTCCGTTTCTATAGAAAATGAAGATTTTATAATTTTAATTCCACTAATCTAGTAAAGATATGAAATTTTACTAAACTAAATGTTAAAAAATTAGAATGATTCCTATACCATGAAAAAAGTTTACAATACATTAATTTAAATGTATAATGAGTTTTGATTTTTTTACAAATGAAAGAGCATAAACTTTAGTATATAGAGCATTTACCGAAAAACTCAATATTTTAGAAGGGGTTAACCCACGGATTTTGGAAATTTTTCAAAAATTTTAAAATTCTGGTTTTAATATATAGTTTCATAGAGAACTGATGTAAGATGATGGTCAAAGAGGTTTAGAACCTTTGTTGCCTCCGTGTCTCTAGAAAATGAATATTTTGTAATTGCACTTCCACTAATCTAGCAGTATATGAAATTTTACTAAACTAAATGTTAAAAAATTAGAATGATTCCTATATACCATGAAAAAGAGTTTAGAATACATTAATTTAAATGTAGATTGTGTTTTGATTTTTTTAAAATGAAAGAGCATAAACTTTAGTATATAGAGCATTTACGTAAAAACTCAATATTTTAAGGGGTTAACCCACTGATTTTGGAAAATTTTCAAAAATTTTAAAAATCTGGTTTTAATGTATATTTTCATAGAGAACTAACATAAGATGATGTTCAAAGAAGTTTAGAACCTTTGTTGCCTCCGCTTCTAGAAAATGAATATTTTGTAATTGCACTTCCACTAATCTAGCAGTATATGAAATTTTACTAAACTAAATGTTAAAAAATTAGAATGATTCCTATATACCATGAAAAAGAGTTTAGAATACATTAATTTAAATGTAGATTGTGTTTTGATTTTTTTAAAAATGAAAGAGCATAAACTTCAGTATATAGAGCATTTACAGAAAAACTCAATATTTTAGAAGGGGTTAACCCACGGATTTTGGAAAATTTTCAAAAATTTTAAAAATCTTGTTTTAATGTATATTTTCATAGAGAACTAACATAAGATGATGGTCAAAGAGGTTTAGAACCTTGGTTGCCTCCGCTTCTATAGAAAATGAAGATTTTATAATTTTAATTCCACTAATCTATGCAAGATATGAAATTTTACTAAACTAAATGTTAAAAAATTAGAATGATTCCTATACCATGAAAAAGAGTTTAGAATACATTAATTCAAATGTATAATGTGTTTTGATTTTTTAAAAATGAAAGAGCATAAACTTTAGTATATAGAGCATTTACCGAAAACTCAATATTTTAAAAGGGTTAACCCACGGATTTTGGAAAATTTTCAAAATTTTAAAATCTGGTTTTAATGTATAGTTTAATAGAGAACTAACATAAGATGATGGTCAAAGAGGTTTAGAACCTTGGTTGCCTCCGCTTCTATAGAAAATGAAGATTTTATAATTTTAATTCCACTAATCTAGCAAGATATGAAATTTTACTAAACTAAATGTTAAAAAATTAAAATGATTCCTATACCATGAAAAATAGTTTATAATACATTAATTCAAATGTATAATGTGTTTTGAGTTTTTTTTTTAAAAATGAAAGAGCATAAACTTTAGATATAGAGCATTTACCTAAAAACTCAATATTTTAAGGGTTAACCCACGGATTTTGGAAAATTTTCAAAAATTTTAAAAATCTGGTTTTAATGTATAGTTTCATAGAGAACTAACATAAGATGATGGTCAAAGAGGTTTAGAACCTTGGTTGCCTCCGTTTCTATAGAAAATGAAGATTTTATAATTTTAATTCCACTAATCTAGCAAGATATGAAATTTTACTAAACTAAATGTTAAAAAATTAGAATGATTCCTATATACCATGAAAAAGAGTTTACAATACATTAATTTAAATGTATAATGAGTTTTGATTTTTTTTACAAATGAAAGAGCATAAACTTTAGTATATAGAGCATTTACCGAAAAACTCAATATTTTAGAAGGGTTAACCCACGGATTTTGGAAAATTTTCAAAATTTTAAAAATCTGGTTTTAATGTATAGTTTCATAGAGAACTAACATAAGATGATGGTCAAAGAGGTTTAGAACCTTGGTTGCCTCCTCGCTTCTATAGAAAATGAAGATTTTATAATTTTAATTCCACTAATCTAGGCAGTATATGAAATTTTACTAAACTAAATGTTAAAAAATTAGAATGATTCCTATACCATGAAAAAGAGTTTACAATACATTAATTTAAATGTATAATGAGTTTTGATTTTTTACAAATGAAAGAGCATAAACTTTAGTATATAGAGCATTTACCGAAAAACTCAATATTTTAGAAGGGGTTAACCCACGGATTTTGGAAATTTTTCAAAAATTTTAAAATTCTGGTTTTAATATATAGTTTCATAGAGAACTGATGTAATATGATGATCAAAGAGGTTTAGAACCTTGGTTGCCTCCTCGCTTCTATAGAAAATGAAGATTTTATAATTGTAATTCCACTAATCTAAGCAAGATATGAAATTTTACTAAACTAAATGTTAAAAAATTAGAATGATTCCTATATACCATGAAAAAGAGTTTAGAATACATTAATTTAAATGTAGATTGTGTTTTGATTTTTTAAAAATGAAAGAGCATAAACTTTAGTATATAGAGCATTTACCGAAAAACTCAATATTTTAGAAGGGGTTAACCCACGGATTTTGGAAAATTTTCAAAAATTTTAAAATCTTGTTTTAATGTATAGTTTCATAGAGAACTAACATAAGATGATGGTCAAAGAGGTTTAGAACCTTGGTTGCCTCGCTTCTATAGAAAATGAAGATTTTATAATTTTAATTCCACTAATCTATGCAGTATATGAAATTTTACTAAACTAAATGTTAAAAAATTAGAATGATTCCTATACCATGAAAAAGAGTTTAGAATACATTAATTCAAATGTATAATGTGTTTTGATTTTTTAAAAATGAAAGAGCATAAACTTTAGTATATAGAGCATTTACCGAAAACTCAATATTTTAAAAGGGGTTAACCCACGGATTTTGGAAAATTTTCAAAATTTTAAAAATCTGGTTTTAATGTATAGTTTCATAGAGAACTAACATAAGATGATGGTCAAAGAGGTTTAGAACCTTGGTTGCCTCGCTTCTATAGAAAATGAAGATTTTATAATTTTAATTCCACTAATCTAGCAAGATATGAAATTTTACTAAACTAAATGTTAAAAAATTAGAATGATTCCTATATACCATGAAAAAGAGTTTACAATACATTAATTCAAATGTATAATTTGTTTTGAGTTTTTTTAAAAAATGAAAGAGCATAAACTTTCGTATATAGAGCATTTACCGAAAAACTCAATATTTTAAAAGGGGTTAACCCACGGATTTTGGAAAATTTTCAAAAATTTAAAAATCTGGTTTTAATGTATATTTTCATAGAGAACTAACATAAGATGATGGTCAAAGAGGTTTAGAACCTTGGTTGCCTCCGCTTCTATAGAAAATGAAGATTTTATAATTTTAATTCCACTAATCTAAGCAAGATATGAAATTTTACTAAACTAAATGTTAAAAAATTAGAATGATTCCTATACCATGAAAAAGAGTTTACAATACATTAATTTAAATGTATAATGAGTTTTGATTTTTTTTTTAAAATGAAAGAGCATAAACTTTCGTATATAGAGCATTTAATAAAAACTCAATATTTTAAAAGGGTTAACCCACGGATTTTGGAAAAATTTTCAAAATTTTAAAATCTGGTTTTAATGTATAGTTTAATAGAGAACTAACATAAGATGATGGTCAAAGAGGTTTAGAACCTTGGTTGCCTCCGTTTCTATAGAAAATGAAGATTTTATAATTTTAATTCCACTAATCTAGGCAGTATATGAAATTTTACTAAACTAAATGTTAAAAAATTAAAATGATTCCTATACCATGAAAAATAGTTTATAATACATTAATTCAAATGTATAATGTGTTTTGATTTTTTTAAAAATGAAAGAGCATAAACTTTAGTATATAGAGCATTTACCAAAAACTCAATATTTTAGAAGGGGTTAACCCACGGATTTTGGAAAATTTTAAAAATTTTAAAAATCTGGTTTTAATGTATAGTTTCATAGAGAACTAACATAAGATGATGGTCAAAGAGGTTTAGAACCTTGGTTGCCTCCTCGCTTCTATAGAAAATGAAGATTTTATAATTTTAATTCCACTAATCTAGGCAGTATATGAAATTTTACTAAACTAAATGTTAAAAAATTAGAATGATTCCTATATACCATGAAAAAGAGTTTACAATACATTAATTTAAATGTATAATGAGTTTTGATTTTTTTTACAAATGAAAGAGCATAAACTTTAGTATATAGAGCATTTACCGAAAAACTCAATATTTTAAAAGGGGTTAACCCACGGATTTTGGAAAATTTTCAAAATTTTAAAATCTGGTTTTAATGTATAGTTTCATAGAGAACTAACATAAGATGATGGTCAAAGAGGTTTAGAACCTTGGTTGCCTCCGTTTCTATAGAAAATGAAGATTTTATAATTTTAATTCCACTAATCTAGGCAGTATATGAAATTTTACTAAACTAAATGTTAAAAAATTAGAATGATTCCTATACCATGAAAAAGAGTTTACAATACATTAATTTAAATGTATAATGAGTTTTGATTTTTTTTACAAATGAAAGAGCATAAACTTTAGTATATAGAGCATTTACCGAAAAACTCAATATTTTAGAAGGGGTTAACCCACGGATTTTGGAAATTTTTCAAAAATTTAAAATTCTGGTTTTAATATATAGTTTCATAGAGAACTGATGTAATATGATGATCAAAGAGGTTTAGAACCTTGGTTGCCTCCGTTTCTATAGAAAATGAAGATTTTATAATTGTAATTCCACTAATCTAGCAAGATATGAAATTTTACTAAACTAAATGTTAAAAAATTAGAATGATTCCTATATACCATGAAAAAGAGTTTAGAATACATTAATTTAAATGTAGATTGTGTTTTGATTTTTTTAAAAATGAAAGAGCATAAACTTTAGTATATAGAGCATTTACCGAAAAACTCAATATTTTAGAAGGGTTAACCCACGGATTTTGGAAAATTTTCAAAAATTTAAAAATCTTGTTTTAATGTATAGTTTCATAGAGAACTAACATAAGATGATGGTCAAAGAGGTTTAGAACCTTGGTTGCCTCCGTTTCTATAGAAAATGAAGATTTTATAATTTTAATTCCACTAATCTATGCAGTATATGAAATTTTACTAAACTAAATGTTAAAAAATTAGAATGATTCCTATACCATGAAAAAGAGTTTAGAATACATTAATTCAAATGTATAATGTGTTTTGATTTTTTTAAAAATGAAAGAGCATAAACTTTAGTATATAGAGCATTTACCGAAAACTCAATATTTTAAAAGGGTTAACCCACGGATTTTGGAAAATTTTCAAAATATTTAAAATCTGGTTTTAATGTATAGTTTCATAGAGAACTAACATAAGATGATGGTCAAAGAGGTTTAGAACCTTGGTTGCCTCCGTTTCTATAGAAAATGAAGATTTTATAATTTTAATTCCACTAATCTAGGCAGTATATGAAATTTTACTAAACTAAATGTTAAAAAATTAGAATGATTCCTATATACCATGAAAAAGAGTTTACAATACATTAATTCAAATGTATAATTTGTTTTGAGTTTTTTTAAAAAATGAAAGAGCATAAACTTTCGTATATAGAGCATTTACCGAAAAACTCAATATTTTAGAAGGGGTTAACCCACGGATTTTGGAAAATTTTCAAAAATTTTAAAAATCTGGTTTTAATGTATAGTTTCATAGAGAACTAACATAAGATGATGGTCAAAGAGGTTTAGAACCTTGGTTGCCTCCGTTTCTATAGAAAATGAAGATTTTATAATTTTAATTCCACTAATCTAGGCAGTATATGAAATTTTACTAAACTAAATGTTAAAAAATTAGAATGATTCCTATATACCATGAAAAAGAGTTTACAATACATTAATTTAAATGTATAATGAGTTTTGATTTTTTTTTTAAATGAAAGAGCATAAACTTTAGTATATAGAGCATTTACCGAAAAACTCAATATTTTAAAAGGGATTAACCCACGGATTTTGGAAAATTTTAAAATTTTAAAAATCTGGTTTTAATGTATAGTTTAATAGAGAACTAACAAAAGATGATGGTCAAAGAGGTTTAGAACCTTGGTTGCCTCCGTTTCTATAGAAAATGAAGATTTTATAATTTTAATTCCACTAATCTAGGCAGTATATGAAATTTTACTAAACTAAATGTTAAAAAATTAGAATGATTCCTATACCATGAAAAAGAGTTTATAATACATTAATTCAAATGTATAATGTGTTTTGATTTTTTTAAAAATGAAAGAGCATAAACTTTAGTATATAGAGCATTTACCGAAAAACTCAATATTTTAGAAGGGGTTAACCCACGGATTTTGGAAAATTTTCAAAATTTTAAAAATCTGGTTTTAATGTATAGTTTCATAGAGAACTAACATAAGATGATGGTCAAAGAGGTTTAGAACCTTGGTTGCCTCCGTTTTTATAGAAAATGAAGATTTTATCATTTTAATGGAGACAACAAAGATTCCAAACCTCTTTGAGCTTTATAATATGTAAGTGGAGGATGCAAATTTGCAATAAAATAATATTGTCATATTTTTTTAATATCACTCAAAATTTGTGGGTTAACCCCTACGAAAATATTGAGTTTTTCGTTAATTGCTATATATATTGAAGCTTATACTTTTAGTGTTGTTTAAAAATATTTAACCACATTCTACATTCGTATTAATGTATTCTAAACCAACCTTCAATGTACATGTACATCATTCTAATTTTTAACAATTAATTTAGTCTAAATTCATATACTGCTTAAATAAGTGGACTAACCACTATAAAATCACTATTATCTAGAGAAACAGAGACAACAAAGGTTCCTAACCTCTTTGACCATCATAATATGAATGTGGAGGATGCAACTTTGCAATAAAACAATATTGTCATATTTTTTAATTTCACTCAAAATTTGTGGGTTAACCCCTACGAAAATATTGAGTTTTTCGTTAATTTCTATATATATTGAAGCTTATACTATTAGTGTTGTTTAAAAATATTTAACCAAATTCTACATTCATATTAATGTATTCTAAAAAAACCTTTCATGTTACATACACATCATTCTAATTTTTAACAAATAATTTAGTCTAAATTCATATACTGCTTAAATAAGTGGACTAACCACTAGAAAATCACTATTATCTAGAGAAACAGAGACAACAAAGGTTTCTAACCTCTTTGACCATCATAATATGAATGAGGAGGATGCAACTTTGCAATAAAACAATATTGTCATATTTTTTTAATTTCACTCAAATTGTAGGTTAACCCCTACGAAAATATTGTGTTTTTCGTTAAATGTTATATATATTGTAGCTTATATTTTTGTGTTGTTTAAAAGTATTAAACCACATTCTACATTCTTATTAATGCATTCTAGACCAACTTTCAATGTACATGTACATCATTCTAATTTGTTACAATTAATTTAGTCTAAATTCATATACTGCTTAAATAAGTAGATTTACCACTATGAAATCACTATTATCTAGAGAAATGGAGACAACAAAGGTTCCTAACCTCTTTGAACTTCTTAAAATGTAAGTGGAGGATGCAAATTTGCAATAAAACAATATTGTCATATTTTTTTAATATCACTCAAAATTTGTGGGTTAACCCCCTACGAAAATATTGAGTTTTAGTTAATTGCTATATATATTGAAGCTTATACTTTTAATGTTGTTTAAAAATATTTAACCATATTCTACATTCATATTAATATATTCTAAACCACCTTTCACGGTACATCAAATCATTCTAATTTTTAATAAATAATTTAGTCTAAATTCATATACTGCTTAAATAAGTGGACTTTAACACTATAAAATCACTATTATCTAGAGAAACAGAGACAACAAAGGTTCCTAACCTCTTTGACCATAATAATATGAATGTGGAGGATGCAACTTTGCAATAAAACAATATTGTCATATTTTTTTAATTTCACTTAAAATTTGTGGGTTAACCCCTACGAAAATATTGAGTTTTTCGTTAATTTCTATAGATAATAAAGCTTATACTATTAGTGTTGTTTAAAAATATTTAACCACATTCTACATTCATATTAATGTATTCTAAACCACCTTTCATGTTACATACACATCATTCTAATTTTTAACAAATAATTTAGTCTAAATTCATATACTGCTTAAATAAGTGGACTAACCACTATAAAATCACTATTATCTAGAGAAACAGAGACAACAAAGGTTCCTAACCTCTTTGACCATCATAATATGAATGAGGAGGATGCAACTTTGCAATAAAACAATATTTTCATATTTTTAAATTTCACTCAAATTGTAGGTTAACCCCATGAAAATATTGAGTTTTAGTTAAATGTTATATATATTGAAGCTTATATTTTTAGTGTTGTTTAAAAATATTTAACCACATTCTACATTCTTATTAATGTATTCTAAACCAAATTTCAATGTACATGTTCATCATTCTAATTTTTAACAATTAATTTAGTCTAAATTCATATACTGATTAAATAAGTGGACTAACCACTATAAAATCACTATTATCTAGAGAAACAGAGACAACAAAGGTTCCTAACCTCTTTTACCATCATAATATGAATGTTGAGGATGCAACTTTTCAATAAAAAAATATTGCCATATTTTTCTAATTTCCCTCAAAAATTGTAGGTTAACCCTTACGAAAATATTGAGTTTTTCGTTAAATGCTATATATATTGAAGCTTATACTTTTAGTGTTGTTTAAAAATAATTAACCACACTCTACGTTCGTATTAATGTATTCTAAACCAACCTTCAATGTACATATACATCATTCTAATTTGTTACAATTAATTTAGTCAAAATTCATATATCTTAAATAAGTGGACTTTAACACTATAAAATCACTATTATCTAGAAAACAGAGACAACAAAGGTTCCTAACCTCTTTGACCATAATAATATGAATGTGGAGGATGCAACTTTGCAATAAAACAATATTGTCATATTTTTTTAATTTCACTTAAAATTTGTGGGTTAACCCCTACGAAAATATTGAGTTTTTCGTTAATTTCTATAGATAATAAAGCTTATACTATTAGTGTTGTTTAAAAATATTTAACCACATTCTACATTCATATTAATGTATTCTAAACCACCTTTCATGTTACATACACATCATTCTAATTTTTAACAAATAATTTAGTCTAAATTCATATACTGCTTAAATAAGTGGACTAACCACTATAAAATCACTATTATCTAGAGAAACAGAGACAACAAAGGTTCCTAACCTCTTTGACCATCATAATATGAATGAGGAGGATGCAACTTTGCAATAAAACAATATTTTCATATTTTTTAAATTTCACTCAAATTGTAGGTTAACCCCTATGAAAATATTGAGTTTTTCGTTAAATGTTATATATATTGAAGCTTATATTTTTAGTGTTGTTTAAAAATATTTAACCACATTCTACATTCTTATTAATGTATTCTAAACCAAATTTCAATGTACATGTTCATCATTCTAATTTTTAACAATTAATTTAGTCTAAATTCATATACTGATTAAATAAGTGGACTAACCACTATAAAATCACTATTATCTAGAGAAACAGAGACAACAAAGGTTCCTAACCTCTTTTACCATCATAATATGAATGTTGAGGATGCAACTTTTCAATAAAAAAATATTGCCATATTTTTCTAATTTCCCTCAAAAATTGTAGGTTAACCCTTACGAAAATATTGAGTTTTTCGTTAAATGCTATATATATTGAAGCTTATACTTTTAGTGTTGTTTAAAAATAATTAACCACACTCTAATGCTCAGATTAATGTATTCTAAACCAACCTTCAATGTACATATACATCATTCTAATTTGTTACAATTAATTTAGTCAAAATTCATATACTGCTTAAATAAGTGGACAAACCACTAAAAATTCACTATTATCTAGAGAAACAGAGACAACAAAGGTTCCTAACCTCTTTGACCATCATAATATGAATTAGGAGGATGCAACTTTGCAATAAAATAATATTATCATATTTTTTAATTTTTCACTCAAATTGTAGGTTAACCACTACGAAAATTTTGAGTTTTTCGTTAAATGCTATATATATTGAAGCTTATACTTTTAGTGTTGTTTAAAAATAATTAACCACACTCTACGTTCGTATTAATGTATTCTAAACCAACCTTCAATGTACATATACATCATTCTAATTTGTTACAATTAATTTAGTCAAAATTCATATACTGCTTAAATAAGTGGACAAACCACTAAAAATTCACTATTATCTAGAGAAACAGAGACAACAAAGGTTCCTAACCTCTTTGACCATCATAATATGAATTAGGAGGATGCAACTTTGCAATAAAATAATATTATCATATTTTTTAATTTTTCACTCAAATTGTAGGTTAACCACTACGAAAATTTTGAGTTTTTCGTTAAATGTTATATAAATTGAAGCTTATATTTTTAGTGTTGTTTAAAAGTATTTAATCACATTCTACATTCTTATTAATGTATTCTTGACCAACTTTCAATGTACATGTACATCATTCTAATTTTTAACAATTAATTTAGTCTAAATTCATATACTGCTTAAATAAGTAGATTTACCACTATGAAATCACTATTATCTAGAGAAATGGAGACAACAAAGGTTCCTAACCACTTTGAACTTCATAATATGTAAGTGTAGGATGCAAATTTGCAATAAAACAATATTGTCATATTTTTTTAATATCACTCAAAATTTGTGGGTTAACCCCAACGAAAATATTGAATTTTTCGTTAATCGCTATATATATTGAAGATTATACTTTTAGTGTTGTTTAAAAATATTTAACCATATTCTACATTCATATTAATCTATTCTAAACCACCTTTCACGGTACATACACATCATTCTAATTTTTAATAAATAATTTTGTTTAAATTCATATACTGCTTAAATAAGTGGACTTTAACACTATAAAATCACTATTATCTAGAAAAACAGAGACAACAAAGGTTCTCAACCTCTTTGACCATCATAATATGAATGTGGAGGATGCAACTTTGCAATAAAACAATATTGTCATATTTTTTTAATTTCACTTAAAATTTGTGGGTTAACCCTACGAAAATATTGAGTTTTTCGTTAATTTCTATAGATATTGAAGCTTATACTATTAGTGTTGTTTAAAAATATTTAACCACATTCTACATTCATATTAATGTATTCTAAACCACCTTTCATGTTACATACACATCATTCTAATTTTTAACAAATAATTTAGTCTAAATTCATATACTGCTTAAATAAGTGGACTAACCACTATAAAATCACTATTATCTAGAGAAACAGAGACAACAAAGGTTCCTAACCTCTTTGACCATCATAATATGAATGAGAAGGATGCAACTTTGCAATAAAACAATATTTTAATATTTTTTTAATTTCACTCAAATTGTAGGTTAACCCCTACGAAAATATTGAGTTTTTGGTTAATTGCTATATATATTGAAGCTTATACTTTTAGTGTTGTTTAAAAATATTTAACCATATTCTACATTCATATTAATATATTCTAAACCACCTTTCACGGTACATACACATCATTCTAATTTTTAATAAATAATTTAGTCTAAATTCATATACTGCTTAAGTAAGTGGACTTTAACACTATAAAATCACTATTATCTAGAGAAACAGAGACAACAAAGGTTCCTAACCTCTTTGACCATCATAATATGAATGTGTAGGATGCAACTTTGCAATAAAACCATATTGTCATATTTTTTTAATATCACTCAAAATTTGTGGGTTAACCCCTACGAAAATATTGAGTTTTTCGTTAATTGCTATAGATATTGAAGCTTATACTTTTAGTGTTGTTTAAAAATGTTTAACCACATTCTATATTCATATTAATGTATTCTAAACCATTTTCATGTTACACACACATCATTCTACTTTTTAACATTTAATTTAGTCTAAATTCAAATACTACTTAAATAAGTGGACTAAGCACTATAAAATCACTATTATCTAGAGAAACGGAGACAACAAAGGTTCCTAACCTCTTTGACTATCATAATATGAATGTGGAGGATGTATCTTTGCAATAAAACAATATTTTCATATTTTTTTAATTTCACTCAAAATTTGTAGGTTAACCTCTACGAAAATATTGAGTTTTTCGTTAAATGCTATATATATTGAAGCTTATACTTTTAGTGTTGTTTAAAAGTATTTAACCACATTCTACATTCATATTAATGTATTCTAAACCAAACTTCAATGTACATGTACATCATTCTAATTTTTAACAATTAATTTAGTCTAAATTCATATAATGCTTAAATAAGTGGACTAACCACTATAAAATCACTATTATCAAGAGAAACAGAGACAACAAAGGTTCATAACCTCTTTGACCATCATAATATGAATGTGGAGGATGCAACTTTGCAATAAAACAATATTGTCATATTTTTTTAATTTCACTCAAAATTTGTAGGTTAACCCTACGAAAATATTGAGTTTTAGTTAAATGCTATATATATTGAAGCTTATACTTTTAGTGTTGTTTAAAAATATTTAACCACATTCTACATTCATATTAATGTATTCTAAACCATTTTCATGTTACACACACATCATTCTAATTTTTAACAATTAATTTAGTCTAAATTCAAATACTACTTAAATAAGTGGACTAAGCACTATAAAATCACTATTATCTAGAGAAACAGAGACAACAAAGGTTCCTAACCTCTTTGACCATCATAATATGAATGTGGAGGATGCAACTTTGCAATAAAACAATATTTTCATATTTTTTTAATTTCACTCAAAATTTGTAGGTTAACCCTACGAAAATATTGAGTTTTACGTTAAATGCTATATATATTGAAGCTTATACTTTTAGTGTTGTTTAAAAGTATTTAACCACATTCTACATTCATATTAATGTATTCTAAACCAAACTTCAATGTACATGTACATCATTCTAATTTTTAACAATTAATTTAGTCTAAATTCATATAATGCTTAAATAAGTGGACTAACCACTATAAAATCACTATTATCAAGAGAAACAGAGACAACAAAGGTTCATAACCTCTTTGACCATCATAATATGAATGTGGAGGATGCAACTTTGCAATAAAACAATATTGTCATATTTTTTTAATTTCACTCAAAATTTGTAGGTTAACCCCTACGAAAATATTGAGTTTTCGTTAAATGCTATATATATTGAAGCTTATACTTTTAGTGTTTTTTAAAAGTATTTAACCACATTCTACTTTCATATTAATGTATTCTAAACCAACCTTCATAAGCACTAAAGCACATTGCTTGACCCATGCACGTGCGATGCTGCGAAGAATCACGTGCGTCGGGTGTTCTAAGACCATGAGCATTAGAGGTTCATGGCTAAAGTTCACACAATTTCCAAGAGAAAAAAATAATAAAATAATGCAAACTTTATGAACCTGCCTTTTGGGGAGTCGCCGGTAAGGGGCGAGTTCATAACTGTTTTGCGAGTCCCACACCACGCATACCGCTATTGGTCCGTTATTATTAAATAACTAGTATGAACTAGTCATCGCTTCTTAATACAAAATATAAGACAATTATCTGAAGCAAGCTCTTACGATGTTTTACAGGATGCATGCATATATCATAAAAGTAATCGAGAGAGAGAGTGCTGACAGAGAGCGAAAGGTTCAGGTTGGTAAAAGCAGCTCGGTCTCAGTCTGTCCAATAAGAGTCCCAAAGTCTATTTTTCATTTTGTTTATTTATTGGCATAATTAAGGTAAATATTACTTCAACAACACTTCTATCTCTATCCAATACTAATACTCAAAGAGAATACTTCCTTATAATTTCTTTGTGAAATTCAGTGCTCATTTCATTTTTTTCCTCTAAATCAGTAAATAAAATAAGCCACGTCCGACACACTTTGTGACTAAGAGAATGTTGACATTATGTTGTGTGTGTTTGCATAGAAATGTCGTCATAGTTTTGCCATTGGCGCCCCCCAACTTTTACATATAAAGTCGCAAAACTAATTAACGTTTCTCATCTGTCTTTCTTCTTCAGTTTCTCTCTTTTAAAATGTGAAACAAAAGCGGAAGAAACGAGTACTTTGGCTTATATATATGATTTATAGCCATGGAAAATCAGAGAGAGAGAGAGTATATATCTTTCTATATGGCTTTTCTCTCTTTTTAGTCTTGTAATTCCTCTTTGTTACATGTTCATGCTAAGAGTTTTCACTTGGGTTTGTTGCTTCATAGAATAGAACAGTCCATGCATGGGCCTCTCTATGTAGATCATTTTTTTGTGTGGTCATGGAGCCCTTTTTAACCTCATGATGGGCATCGATTTGTTTATAAAAGAGAAGTATCATTTATTATGCACCACAAACAATGGCCTAGGATCTAAAGTGGGTGGTGGTTATTAAAGATGAGAGCCTGAGAGGGTAAGTGAAACTTTGAAAGAGGCTGATCTTTGTTTTGGTGATAAGGGACCTTATCCTTTAAACCTATTGAGACCTTTTATTTTCTAAAATAAACAAATTAAGAAAAAAAAAAAATTAATAAACAATTAAAATTTTGAACCCCATCGTGGGTTCATTAATGGCGCATGGCCTAAGACCGCCACCATGGCAGCAACTGAGATGCGCTCTCTCTCAACTATTCTTTAGGTAAGAAAATTTCCACCGTCTAACTGTCAGTGACACGAGCGCATACACGGTCTCACCGCTACTATTACGACAAGAATCAAAGCAATCATAACTTAACATTGCTCTTTAATTACTATATATTCACAACTTCGATGAAATTAACTCGTTACAAAGGCATTTAAGGTTATTGAGTTGTTGACATGAGATCTGCATATATAGCTTCTTATCCAACTTCAATTCAAAAAAAAAAAGCTTCTTATCCAACAAGAGTCGGATCTAAGTTTGCGTCTGTATCTGGATCGCCACCGCAGTAACATATCTTCTTCGTTTGTTGTACGTAACTACATTTATCCTCTTGTGGTTGAGAAAAAAAAAGTCAGTGACATGAGCTGTAGGTACGTGACCACATTTGAATATATGACTACGTACTACACTACACTTCTGTACTAGCATGCATCATACAAATAATTATGCATGATAAAATGCTCAACTCGTCGATGTTTTCCAATTTAACGGCTTACTGGCTTGCATATGAGTGGGTTGTTTTTCAATACGTTCAAACATGCGTATGTATGTATACACGAACTCTTTTATGAGTGAGTATTCTTTCTATTAAATTCCATATGGGTTGGGTTGATCCTAATTAGAAACGAAAATGTGGTCACCTAGCCGCGTAATCGGCCAATTTTACGTGTGAAACTTGTTGTGAACGTGGCGTTTTAAAACAGAAGTTAGGCTTCACAGGGAAAGCAAATTAAGTCTAGCTTCTTTGAATTTTCTCATTTGTGCCTATTCTCAAGGTCCAACAGCAGAAGCCTTCCATAACCTTCCTGGTTGAATTTGGGTTTCGAGGGATCACGAAGGTGTTCTAGTTTATAACATGGTGTTCGTTTCTAATGTGGAGATACTACTACGAGTATCTAATCAATGGTGATTGGAGGCATTCAACAACTTCACCAACGGAAAGGGATGATCGGGGAAATATTAGCTAAAATATAATAGTGGTTGGAGATGTTGCTAGCGTCAGGCCTACTGTTCAACAATTAAGAAAGGTTATTATTAAATAACTAGTATGAACTAGTCATCGCTTCTTAATACAAAATATAAGACAATTATCTGAAGCAAGCTCTTACGATGTTTTACAGGATGCATGCATATATCATAAAAGTAATCGAGAGAGAGAGTGCTGACAGAGAGCGAAAGGTTCAGGTTGGTAAAAGCAGCTCGGTCTCAGTCTGTCCAATAAGAGTCCCAAAGTCTATTTTTCATTTTGTTTATTTATTGGCATAATTAAGGTAAATATTACTTCAACAACACTTCTATCTCTATCCAATACTAATACTCAAAGAGAATACTTCCTTATAATTTCTTTGTGAAATTCAGTGCTCATTTCATTTTTTTCCTCTAAATCAGTAAATAAAATAAGCCACGTCCGACACACTTTGTGACTAAGAGAATGTTGACATTATGTTGTGTGTGTTTGCATAGAAATGTCGTCATAGTTTTGCCATTGGCGCCCCCAACTTTACATATAAAGTCGCAAAACTAATTAACGTTTCTCATCTGTCTTTCTTCTTCAGTTTCTCTCTTTTAAAATGTGAAACAAAAGCGGAAGAAACGAGTACTTTGGCTTATATATATGATTTATAGCCATGGAAAATCAGAGAGAGAGAGAGAGAGAGAGAGAGAGAGAGAGAGAGAGAGAGAGAGAGAGAGAGAGAGAGAGAGTATATATCTTTCTATATGGCTTTTCTCTCTTTTTAGTCTTGTAATTCCTCTTTGTTACATGTTCATGCTAAGAGTTTTCACTTGGGTTTGTTGCTTCATAGAATAGAACAGTCCATGCATGGGCCTCTCTATGTAGATCATTTTTTTGTGTGGTCATGGAGCCCTTTTTAACCTCATGATGGGCATCGATTTGTTTATAAAAGAGAAGTATCATTTATTATGCACCACAAACAATGGCCTAGGATCTAAAGTGGGTGGTGGTTATTAAAGATGAGAGCCTGAGAGGGTAAGTGAAACTTTGAAAGAGGCTGATCTTTGTTTTGGTGATAAGGGACCTTATCCTTTAAACCTATTGAGACCTTTTATTTTCTAAAAATAAACAAATTAAGAAAAAAAAAACAAATTAAAAGAACAAGAGCATGTAACATTCCTCATCCACAAAAAGAAAATAAACTTTCTGATTCACCTCACCCATCGCTTTCATTATCCTCGTTCCCAACCTCACTATTCCCATCAGAGAGCGTTCTTTTAAACGCTCAAATCTTTCGCCATTCCGATGTCTAATAAAATTTCACTTAAGTAGTAGCTACAACATTATATATACGAAATCTTATTACTACCATAAAATACATCTCACTCTCACTAACTTCTCTTCACAGCAAATGTCGACCGCTCCTCTCTCCGGCTTCTTCCTCACCTCTCTTTCCCCTTCTCAATCTTCTCTCCAGAAACTCTCTCTTCGTTCTTCTCTCACCGTCGCTTGCCTTCCCTCCTCTTCTTCCTGCTCCTCCTCCTCCTCCCGTTCCGTTCCAACCCTTATCCGTAACGAGCCCATTCTTGCTGCTCCTGCCCCTATCATCACCCCTTACTGGGTATACATTTTACATTCATATCTCTTTTTTTAACCTACATTCATTATGACTTGCATATATAGTTACATTGTTGTTTTCGTACTATAGTAGTGTTGATAGATAAATAGATAAATAGGAAACAAAATGATCCTCCCATTGGATTTTTGTTAACTAATTATATGAAAACCCAATAATTTCACAATTTAGTAGTTAATTTTTGTTCAACATCTCGTTAGATGATTTTCTTACGTTTCTGTCATTTCTAAAAGCTAAATGATTTATTTTGTTAGAGGTAGACGAAGCACGTATATACTAAAAGATTGGTTATTTTATAAGTGGTGAACCCAAGAATTACTCAAACTAAAATGAAAGACTTGTAAAATTGTATTCAGTACACTTAGTGCTATCCTTCAAAATCCTATTTTTAAGTACTTATAACGGTATACATTAGTTAAATACAAAACTTCCAAAAATCCTGGAAACTCTTGTGTTTTTTTAAACATTTCCTTTTATAACCTCACAATTATTTTTATCCGTGTTTTATTTTTGGACTTTAATATCGAACTGAAAGAAAAATCCAAACCAAGAGTAATGTACGTTCTTATTCGAAATATGGACTGAATAATGTTTCATGTCATTATGTGTAAAACGACATTGACCTCGAAATTTAAAAGGCGTTATGGCAACTCTATTCAAAATCCGACATTTTTAAATTGGAAGTTGGGATGTACGTAGGATCCACGTGATAACAGAAAAGAATTTACTAGTAGCTTTAACAAAACGATTTATGTAACTGAGAGGTTGTGTCTGTGCATATACCATATGTGATCGTGTGGAGCATAGTAGTTATGAAGTCGCCATCTATAGTTATTGATTAAACCTACCGATATCGCTCCTAACCACATAACCGTTCTTCCCATCTATAGTTGAAATTATATTAACTACCACAAAATCGTATTTTATCGTATAATGTAGTTCTTGAGTAGGTTGGTTATAGTTTCAACTTTAGCGCACACGACCAGCTCCTCTCTTTATTAATTAGTTACTGCTATGACGTTTTAATTATAAACTTTCTTATAATTTTATTTGGTCAACAAACTTGCAGAGCGAAGAGATGGGTAGCGAATCATACCAAGAGGCCATTGAAGCTCTCAAGAAACTTCTCATGTAAGTAAATATCGTCCGTATTCAAGTATATATATGTATGAACATCTGATTATTTTTAATAGATATAAAAATGCTATAAATTAGGTATAATGTATATAATCTTGTTTAAATAATCGGATAATATGTATAAACATGGATAGCGAGAAGGAAGAGCTAAAGACGGTAGCAGCCGCTAAGGTGGAACAGATCACGGCAGAACTTAAGACAGGTGCTTCCTCCGACAAGAAAGCTTTCGACCCCGTCGAAAACATTAAGCAAGGCTTCATCACTTTCAAGAAGGAGAAATACGAGTAATTATTTCTATTTTTTAATTATATATCACCAATTAGATTAAGCTAGATTGGGTTTATATTAATATTTCAACTTGCAGAACCAATCCTGCTTTGTACGGTGAGCTCGCCAAGGGTCAAAGCCCTAAGGTAACCTTTTTTTAGCCCTAAGGTAACTTCATATAAAAAAGTAACACTAAAAAAAATTAAATAAAAAGGATAAAAGTAAATAAAAAGTAACAGTTTACAAAGTAGAGATGGAAAAAGTAATATGTAAGTGTGAACTGGTGTGGTGCAGTACATGGTGTTTGCTTGTTCGGACTCACGTGTGTGTCCATCGCACGTTCTCAACTTCCAGCCAGGAGATGCCTTCGTCGTCCGTAACATAGCCAACATGGTTCCTCCTTTTGACAAGGTTTAACACTTTTTCTTTTTGCTTTTGTGTCGCCTACCTTGAACCTTCTGTTTGATACAGAAGTTCTTGACTTTCTTCCTAACGGCATGTGACTTGACCTTATTTTTGTACCTTTTTGCTAAAATTTCCAGGTCAAATACGGTGGAGTTGGAGCAGCCATTGAATACGCTGTTTTGCACCTTAAGGTGAACCATTCATTTTATAATGGGCCGAACCATAAAGGGTCATTAAAATGGGTCTGGGTCGCTTTCAGTCTACCCACCTTCTTACAAAAATAATGGAGCTCGGTAATTTTTGTTTTTCTTAAGGTGTCATGAATACTTAAATTTTAAAATAGAGAAATATACATAAAGTTGACACCTTAAGAAAAACAAAAATTACCGAGCTCCATTATTTTTGTACTTAGTTTTAAAAGAAAACTCTATGAAAGATAAACTTGAAATGTGAAACTGTAATTAATTTGTTAGTTTTGATAAAATTATAAAAGATGTAATTGGTTTTTATTGAAATACTGTAGGTGGAGAACATTGTGGTGATAGGACACAGTGCTTGTGGTGGGATCAAGGGACTTATGTCTTTCCCCTTAGATGGAAACAACTCTACGTAAAATCTCTTTATATCCATTTTATTTATATTTAACTACAATTTTTATTATTAAAAGAGCATTTTCGATAAATGTTAATTGCAGTGATTTCATAGAGGACTGGGTCAAAATCTGTTTACCAGCCAAGTCAAAGGTCAAATCAGAAGTTGGAGATTCAGCCTTTGAGGACCAATGTAGCCGATGTGAAAGGGTACACATATAGATAGACGTCCATAGATGCATATCTTATATTAAAAATGAGACTCTATTAATATAAAGTTTGAATTTTTACAGGAGGCAGTGAATGTTTCACTAGCAAACTTATTGACATATCCATTTGTAAGAGAAGGACTTGTAAAGGGAACACTTGCTTTGAAGGGAGGCTACTATGACTTTATTAAGGGTGCTTTTGAGCTTTGGGGACTTGAGTTTGGCCTTTCCGAAACTAGCTCTGTATGAACCAATCCAATCATCATGAACATCCATCATCATCCCATGTCTGTTCTATATATGTAATTTGTAACGTGGCTTAATCTGATCGTGCTGAGTTGTTTTTTTCTCCTCCTCTCGATCGACCTCTTTCTCCATGGTATTCAACTTTCATACAGATATAAAAAATGGGAAATCCAGATGATATATAGATTTTTGGGGTGGGATTTATAATTATGAAGAACTGAGTTTATTATAATGTGTATCAGATCGGTTGTATCTACGGTTTGATTTTATTTTCTATGTTGTTTGATAGGTTAAAGATGTGGCTACCATACTACATTGGAAGCTGTAGGAACTCTTTGAAGCCTTTGTCCCATTCACATATTCAATTACCACATCAGCTTGTTGTTTTCCATGTCGCTCATCATGAAAAAATCATTCGCGTTTGATTTAATAATTAAAAATGAATATCTCTTGTAACTGGTTTCATATTATCTAAAATAAAAATTGAAACCTTAGGGAAAAAAACTTAAGTATTTTTAATTTTATCTTTCAGATTTAAAAAGTATCTCTCTCTGTCTATATATATATATATTAAATTATAACGAGATTTGAGCCGAATTCTTAATCCTCCCATATTAGAAATTACAACATGTATTGTTAGTTTTTTCCCAGTGGTCATCTGAACTAAGGATCTCTGAGACAATGACCTTAGGCTATGTTTACTACAGGGTTCTTAGCGTAATATAAGAACCGTCTCTTCACTTTTAACTAAGAAAAACTACGAACCGATTCTTATTTAAGAGTCGGTTCTTATCTTTTCTTAATTAAAAGTTAAGAGACGGTTCTTATATTACAATAAGAACTTGAATCCTGCAATAAACATGCCCTTAGTCCTTTAAAGTTGAGTTGATGATCTCTAGCCTCAATAAATATATATATATATATTAATAAAACTTTATTATAGAAATGAATTTACTTCAATATATGTCTTTATAATAAAATTTAGTTATTTTAGGAGAAATAATATAGAATTAATTGATATATTTAGAATTGAAAACAATATATTTTTCTTTTTCTTAATGTTATAAATTGAGTACTTCCAAAAATATATATATACATACAAATCCATCTCTATAATATATTTTTATATTAGAAAATATATAGAAATAACTATAGAAATGAGTTAAAATGGTCTTACACAGACTTCTGATAAATTTTATTGCCAACCAGTTCTTTACTATCATTTGTTCCCTTATCTTTTCGAGCTATATGCAAGGCCTTTCCCTCGTGCATGTTTACTCTCCCTCCCTCTGTTTCCACCATTTTCGTGTGTATTCATCTAAATTATTTTTTATATATTTATTTTTTCACTACAATTTTATATACATGCAGTTACATATTAGGATGTAGAAAAATGACGTTAGTGAAACTTTAACTTCAAACTTCATTTAAGTTTCTGAAGTGGAGTATATGAAGACAATTAATACCATCAACTGAAGTATTAAACCATAGTACTATCTAATAAAGTGGGGGACAACCGTGTCATATCTATAAGTCTTAATTTGTTAGCAAGTTCAGGATTCTAAAACTTAGTTCGTCTTACTATCAATTTTATTAGACTAGAAGACTAGGTTGCACCTTGCGTCCAGTATTAGTGACATCTATAATTGTTTAGATACTTTATCTCATGCTATAATTAAATCGGTCTTTAATACGGCATCTTTGATATAACTTAAAGCTGCATGCATGCTCTGTGGTACTTTCTTTCCTAATATAAACACACCAGGTTGCCCACAAATAATACAAAAAAGTTCATGGTTCATTATTAATTTATTACTTGATGATATATTAGTCATTCCTAAAAAAATTGTTTTATACTAGATGCTTTTTTCTATAATATCTGGATCAAATTTTTTTGATAAATTTTAGAATTTTGTTTTTGTTGACCACAAAGCTACACAAGTTTATTTCTTTTGGAATTAATTAGTGGCACAAATATATTAATATATATATTCAGTGATATAGCCATAATCCTGAATGACTGTTAATAATGGGCACATGTGACACATGTTTCAGGACTCAATATTCTCTACCTAAATTTGGCTTATGTAAATTTAAATTAACTGAACATTCAATATTAACCTGGATATTAACAGTATAAAGACTTTTCTATAATATACAGTAGCGGCCCTGACAGGAAGCATACCAAGCACCAGCTTCCAGCCCACTCAAAAAACTTGAAAAAATCAGCTTTTTTTTTAAGAACAAATCATTGGTATATATATGTTACTTTAATTACACGTATAAAGAATAGGCCAAGTTTTTGAAAAATTGCTTGTGGTCATTGCCATGTCAGGACCGGCACTGATAATATATAAAGACTTTCTGAAATATGTTTTATGTTTTGGTCTAATTTCTTTTTTTTTTTGGGCCAACCTTTTCTTTCCTTCATTTCAAACTTACACTACAACGTTTCCAATCCATGAAGGATTGTTTGAGAACATAAACAAAGCATTCTTCGCAAGTCCATCTGCTTGCTCATTACAGTTACGAGCAACAAAATGAAAAGAGATAGATGAGAAGGAGAGACTCAACACGCCTAAGTCATGGAGAATTCCTTTGAGTTCAATCACAGACTTGTTTCCTGTGATAATATCTATTAGATGTTGCGAGTCTGAGAAACAGACCACATCTTTTTTACCAGCTGCTGCAGCCATCTTGAGACCCGCCTTCAACGCTAGCGCTTCTGCAGATAAAACAGAGGTTACTACTCGTTGTGCAGATTGTCCTTCAAAAATCGTGGCTCCCGCATCATTCAAAGCCACCCATCCAAGACCCCCTGCAAGAGACGCACTATTCCAAGCAGCATCCAGAAGAGGCGTATGCTAGCAGGTACCGAGTTGAGGTGTTCGAGTTCTTGAAGTCTTTAACCAAACAGGGATGTTTTGAGGTTTGGAGAGCACTCGCCATTCTCTCGCCTTAATTGCTCTTAACATCACTTCTGATTCCAAGAAAGACTTATCTTCGAATAACAATTTGTTCCTGCTAGTCCACAAGACCCAAAATATCCATGGGTATAAAGGCAATAACAGACCTGAGGGGGGTAGGTTCGTTAGCCTTTCACACACCGTAAGAGTCTCCCCCATGGTGGTTGTTGACATTGGAGTGTTCACCATTGGAGCTAAGCTCCACACTCTTTGTGCAAACGGGCAAGCTATCATTACATGATGTATTGATTCGGTTGCTCCACATCGTTTGCATCTTCCATCTATTTGCATTCCCCGTCTGAGTAAGTTTTCTCCCACTCCTAGAGCATTTGACTTTAGTTTCCAGAGAAAGTGTTTAAGTTTTGGGGAGGTCTTCACATTCCATACACATTTGTTCCAGTTGAACTGGTTTGTTGGGTTGTCTTTGTTCACCTTCGCTATCGCGTACCCTGACTTTGTGGTGTAGCTTCCTGTTCTATCAAACAGCCAGACCCTTTCATCTTTCATATCGCACGCGCTGGGTGTGAGCTTTATGATGTGATCCTCATACTGAGGGAGATGGAGACTGATCAAATGTGCATCCCAATCAGCCGAGCCTGGTCTGATGAGATCACAAACTTTAAGATCCTTTGCTTGTAAAGTGGGCGGTCGCATAGGGCAGAGCTGTTTGGAGGTTGATAGCCAATGCTCATTCCATACGCTGATGGATTCTCCAGTCCCAATTGCCCACCCTAAGCCTTTCTTCAGAATTTCTCGTCCAGCCAGTATGCCTCTCCATCCATGAGATGCTGAATTTGGCGCCTGACAACTGAGAAGATCCTTTTCTCTGCAATATTTATTCAGCAAAGTTTGTCCCAGTAGAGAGCTTGGATCTCTGATTAGTCTCCATGTATGCTTCGCAAGGAGAGCATCATTGAAAACCTCAATTTCTCTAAAGCCAAGCCCACCAGCACTTTTCGGAAGTGTCAGTTTCTCCCAGGCTATCCAGCACAACTTCCTAATCTCGGTTTGGTGTCCCACCAAACCGAAGTTAGATCGCCAATCTGTTTACACAAAGACATAGGCAGTTTGAAACAAGACATTGCATAAGTGGGCATCGCGAGCCAACACCGCTTTAAGCAGCACCATTTTACCCGCCCCGAAAGGAATCTAGTTGTCCATCCATGTGCTCGTTGCTTAATGCGGTCCACTATAAGCAAAGATGTCTCTCTTTTTTCGTCCAAAGTGTTCTGGAAGTCCAAGATACTTCCCTATTCCTCCTTCGTTGTTCATGTTTAGTGCTGCCTTTACTCTTGTCTTGCACTCCGGTTTTGTCTTTGACGAGAAGGTGATAGCCGATTTTCCCCTATTTATACATTGCCCCGAAGCCTTCTCATACCGGTCGAGTATCGTGAGTAAAGCAGAGCAGCTAGCAGCATTTGACTTCCCGAAGAACATGGTATCGTCAGCGAAGAGGAGGTGATTTATTGGTGGCGCCAGGCGACTTTAACACTGGAAGCTGCCTTTGATCTGAGCCTGCTTGCACAGCCCGGACAAGACCTCGGTACACAATATAAAGAGATATGGTGAGAGTGGATCTCCTTGCCGGAGTCCTCTCGAGGGTTTGACGTTTCCTTGCGGTCCTCCATTTATAAGAAAAGAGTAAGACACCGAGGATACGCACTCCAATACCCAGCTCGTCCATACCTCGTGGAAACCCATCCTTTGGAGAACTTTTTCCAGAAAACTCCACTCAATCCTATCATAAGCCTTGCTCATATCTGTCTTCACAGCCATTGATACATGTTTTTTCGCCTCTGATTTTCTCAAGTAATGCAAGATTTCATGAGTAATCAACACATTGTCCGCTATCGCTCTTCCCGGGACAAATGCAGATTGGTAGGGGGAGATTAATGAGTGTAGCAGTGGCTGTAGTCTCCTTGAAAGGATTTTAGCTATGATCTTGTAGTGGGTATTGCAAAGAGCAATTGGTCGGTAGTCTGAGACTCGCTTTGCTCCTGTGGTCTTCGGTATGAGACGGATATGGGTTTCATTTTGTCTTGGATGCAGATGGCTAGTCTCAAAGAAAGCTCTGACATCTCTGTATACATCGTCTCCAATCACATCCCAGAAAGTTTGGTAAAAACCCGCAGAGAAACCATCGGGACCTGGTGCTTTACCGGGATTTATAGAGAAAACGCAATCGCCACCTCGCCTTTATCGTGAATTTTGTGAGCTTTTCATTCATTTCCGCCGTGACCACTGGCGAGAGAGCTTCATTAACTACCTCACTAGCATCTGTGTTCCCTGTAGTGAACAGATTCTGGTAGAACAGAGCAAAGGATCTCGCTATCTGGTTCTCTGTGAAGAAAGCTTTCCCGTCCTCATCTTCAATGCATGTGAATCGGTTGCACGCTCTTCTGCCTCTCGTGACGGCATGGAAGAAGGTAGAGTTTTTATCCCCACCATTTAACCACTGGATTCTACTTCTTTGTCTCCAAAAATCTTCTTCTTCAGCATAAGCTTTGCTTAACGTCTGTTTTATCAGCTCTATTTGCTCCTGGTCGGGAATACTTTTTGATAGCTCGTGTTCCAGCAGAGATTGATTCTTCAGGATCTGGTCTTTGCTTTCCGCTGTCTACTGCTTTGCCCACTTTACCAGTTCCCGTCGCACTTGGGAGAGTTTCGTAAGAACCGAATCAGTAGATGAGGTTTGCCAAGTATTCTCCACGATTGCTCGTATCTCTGGTTTGTCACTCAAGCTTCGGTCATAACGAAATAAGCCTTTCTTCTTCTTGAGGTGGTCATCAAAATGTGTCAGTAGCGGCCGATGATCTGACCCCTCAAATCTCAGATATTCACTGCGAGCTGCGGGGAACAGTTCCAACCAGTCTAGATTCGCCATTGCTCTATCCAGACGGGATTGGATAAAGTGTGTGTATCTCGTTCCCCTCCAAGAAAGGGAGTTACCCGAGAACTGAAGATCCCACAAACCGTTTTGTGAAACAAAGTTGCGGAAAGATAGGAAAGAACCTTCCCAGCGCAAAGGACCACCCACTTTCTCCGAGTTATCTAGCAAGTCGTTGAAGTCTCCTGTGAGTAGCCATGGTGTAGTTCTTTGCGCTCCGATGTCTGACATGGTCTCCCAAAACTGGGGCCTGTCTTCTTTGTTTGGTGCACCATAAATATAGGACACATGAAAGGTTTTCTTATTGAAGACAATTTTTGTGTCGATTACATTAGCAGAGGAGTACAGTACTTCTAGTTGGACAGTGTCCTTCCACGACAGAGCCAGACCACCGCTAAGACCTTCCGGAGGTACTGTGTAATGGTTCTTGAAGTCTGACCCCTTGTACATCTTGTAAACTTCTTCATCTTTCTGCTTTGTCTCCATGAGAAACATGATATCCGGTGAGTTTTTTGTCCTAAACTCCCGGATTCGACGAACTGTCAGGTCGCTCCCCATTCCCTGACAGTTCCAGCTCAGATTGACTAAGGAAGAGGAGGAGGACCGGACCGAAAATCCGTTCCCTTCTTCTTCGAAGCTGGTATAAGTTTGATTTTTGGCTGCACTCTTGAAGAGGTAGATGCCCCTGCAGTGTTTTTCTTTGGGTCCAATAGCGTTCGCCTCTTTGGTGAGCTTTGTCCTTTGGTGACTCTCCTCCTTTTAACAAGAACGCCCTGAGCAGGGCTTTGATTAGCTTTATCCGAGCGCTCAGTTCGCTTCCTAGAGTCATTCTGTTTCGTGTTGTTAGCCTTTGGTGCCTTTGCTGATCTTCCGATCTCTTGCACGTCTGCGTCAACTTCAGTCACTGGATAAAGGGGGCCAAGTCGCAGAGAAACATGAAGTCTGTCTTCACTCAGTGATCTTATAGGGGATCTGACTTGGTTTGGATCGTATTGCTCCTCCACTGTCTGGTTCGGGTTCCTTGAGCCAGACGGGATGTTAGTTCCTCCTGGGAAATTCGGGGAGACAATATCATCCAACATTTGAATTTCCACTTCTTGGAGCCTTCCAGATTCTGCGTTTGCTACCCCATCCTGAAGCAGAGGAATCCTTTCCACAGGAATAGACAGACGGTCTAGAGCAGACCTTCTCTCATGTGATGGAGCACTGTTAGACCAGACTTTGTGGAACGATCTGTCAAGAACCATTCTAAAACAGATTTTCGCGTTGTCAGAAAAACCCCCCCAAAAAAGAAGAAGAAAGATAAACTATGGTAAAGTTACAAAAAAGAAGAAGATAAACTATGTTATATTACAAACTAACAAATAATACAAATCTAGTAAAAAATGTTACGTATCAAACGTACATACATGGAACATGTACTGTTGTACTATATTACATCTCTCTCTCTCTCTCATCTAATTAAATATATTTTCAAAATGATAAGATATGTATGTGTATACGTGTGTGGCTTAAGGTGGAAAATTGTATATCAATCACTATTCGTATACAGTGAAAACTGAAAGCTCATACCATAATGAATGGACCTTCTCAAACGAAAAGACTGAATGTACTTAATTTTATAAATTTTAAATTATATCCTTAGTTTTTCTTTATGAAATTGATATATTGGCCCTGAAAAAGGAAGCTAGTGTGAAACAGATAGCAACGATTCCGATGAAAACTTGTACTTAAAACTTCAAATTTATTTGTTATTGAAGTTTTATAAATTGGAATAAGGAAAAAGAAAAGATAGTGGAGGAAACTATTAAACTATGAATGGTGCTAACACCTTTATAGATTGATCGTCTTTTCATAGAAGTATAGAACCATACACATGGCGACGATCGACACTTATCCACTACCAATACTTGTGTCGTAAAGTCATTGTTACTCTCAGGTGTTCTGCTTCTTTTCTTGTTCCTTTTTTTTTTCTTTATGAAAAAAGACATTTTCCCCAAATCCATTTTATTTACAGGTTTATTTTTTTCCAACATTTACAGGTTAGTTACAAGGCACAGTGAAAAAACATAGATCATTCATAGGCGAACCACCACAACAAAAAAAAATGTTTTTTCATTCATTTTGTAACTTTTTCTATAGAGATAATCCTTGGAAATATGTCGAAGTTATGCTTTTTTCTACCAAAATTCTTGTTTTTTAGTTCACATAATTTTCCATGGACTATTTATGCCACTCACCTTTTTGGTAAAGCAAAGAGAGATAAAGAAAAAAGTCCCCTACTGAAAAAATAGAAAGAAAAAACTCAGAAGACACTATCCAATGAAAAAGATGCCACCATATATATGGCCTCTTAACTTGGTTGTGAAGAAAAAAAAAAGATAACAAAAGGAAAATCGATGTTGCAGAACGATTTATATATGGCATCCTAGAGCTTATAAAGAAAATAAGCGTAATACAGAAGTTTAGATATAACTATTGAAATACTGACTTTGCCAATTATAGCGTCTCCTTTCTTCTTGGATGATTTTAATTTTTGTTATTGTTGCGGTTGTTGTAAGATTGTTATCTTTTGGGGATAAGTGAAAACCCCATTCCTTCGTCGAATGGCAAATTCCTTTATCCCTTAAAATTTCTTTAATATTATTTATTTTATTTCTAAAACTAATGTTTTCCCCCTCTTTTTATTCTTGTTTTGGTGCTAAAAGATTATTCCTGTGTTGGAAAGGTCCATTGATATCCAACTGGCTAACATATGCATGTAACGAGACTATATCTTAACTAAGCATCTTTCGTCCATCAATGTACAAACACAAGTCTTATAAATATACCGCTAAAGCGTCAAGAACGGTAAATATATGAGATTTCTAACTATGACTAAAGATAGCAAATCTCATTTATAAAATATTTTAGGAACATCATTTTACATTAAACTATTTTTAAACGGGAAATGCTTTGTTCTTCATCAACTATATATGCATACAGACTCGTGTAAATATGTATGCAGCTATGCAAGAACACACACACATATATATATATATGTTGATAAAGTCATAAGCATGCATATATACTTACATAGAGTATTTGCATTTTGGGCAGCTGAAGAGTCAAGTAGAAACCAATGAAAACGAAAGAGGAATATATATCATGTATAGTTTCAAAAGAAAAAAAAAACCATGTATATTATTTTTAAGGTATACTTCCTACGTTCCACAATATAAGATATTTTAGAAAAATTTTGATGTTTCAAAATATAAGATGTTTTGATACTTTAAGGTACTTTAGTTTTATTGAAAGTTGGTTGATCAGTAGCAGTTTATTACATTATTTATGATTAATTAATTATTATTTAATTTATATTATTTAATAATATAGTTTTCTAAAAAATAAATTTTTTTTCTTGTGCATTCAATCAAAACATCTTATATTATGGAACGGATGGAGTATATTACTACTTGTGTCAAAATATAAACCACCACTCATAATGGTAATTTAGAATATAACTACGTTCATCACTGAAAACAAGATTCCGAAATAGTACAAAAAAAATAACCGAGGGAGAATATTCATCTTTCTTCTCTCATTGCGTAGAAATCGTCGAATACAGAAGACTAATTTAAGGCAAAAGTGCGTAGGGACTTGTGTAACACAACTAGTTAATAAGCACAAAAAGCGATATCATATTTTTAGCTTAAATTAATGCGGCCGTAACCCGTTCCATTGCACCTAGTCTGTTTTCTTCTTATTCATTAGGTGACATAGATCGATACTCGCCAAAATATTAATATCTTTTTCTTCTGGGTTAACAATCTATTTCTCCACGAAAACTATCATATAGCATCAGATCCCCCACAAACTATAATCTCGTCTTAAATTCCCATGAATTAAAAGTTGTAAACTTATTTATACCCGAATCGATAGTTCTAAATTTAATTCTTCATAAACAGGGGTATTAATCGGTTTATTCTTAACCAAACATTTTAAAATCATCTAAACCAAAATAAACTCAATTTTTATATATTTTTTATCTTCTTCAACAGCCATCTTAAACCAAACCAAACAAAAAAATTTGTCGCTAACATCATTAATCATTCGAAGTCGCACGAACATAGAAGCCTGAGGTGCGTTGATCTGTACCTACCAGCTGGAGCATTCACAATTCTTCTAACGTGAAACCTAAAATCAATTTCTTTTTACTGGAAACTGCAGATTTTATAACTGAGCAATAACACATTCAAAACAAAAAACTTGCCAACAGGAACAGCAGCTTTAGCTACAAGACGTTCAAGTATAAACTTTGCAGGATCACCAAAAGGATTCAAGTAAGCAATCTAGCACTCCTTGCTCAACCATCTGATGAGTAATCATATATGCTGAAACTGCAAGTCTTCGCCTTCTACTGCTTTTGCTCTCACCAGTTACTCAAAACAGAGATGTGTTGTCATGAAGAGAAGGAATTTGATGTCTACAACGTTTGTTTAAGATCATGTGAGAAGATCAGTTTCATGTCATGGCATTAGTGAAGGAGAAGAAAGGTCCGTGAAGAAGATTCTTAATTTTTTTTACGAAATTAGGTTTTTCTTTGGTTATATTGGTTTAAAATATTTGTTTGAATTGGTTTAGATGGTTGGTTAAGACTAAACCGATTAAAACCATCGTCTATGGGAAATTAAATTTCGAACTATTAATTCGGAGAGAAATAAGTTTAGAACTTTCAATTCATGGAGATCTAAAACGAGGTCATAGTTTGGTGGGGATCTGATGATATATGATAGTTCTTGTGGAGAAATAAATAGCCAACTCTTTTCTTTTTTGCTAAAAGGTTCGCCAAAAATTGATTGTTACTTGGTGCATACTTCTTATATACTCTAGTATGATTTTTTTTATTTTCCTTTTCTTCTTAAATTCATTTTGAGCCGTAACTTGACTTGACACTGTATGCAAAATTAATTTCAATGCTTATTGGTTAACCTTAATTATAATATAAAATGACAGAATATCGTGCAAGACTGCTGCAAGGTTCATCAAGATTAGGGAAAATAAAATAAAAAAATAGGAGTGACGTGAACTCGGTTACTACTAAATTTTATAAGGAAAGGATGATAATGTGACAAGGCTGTGGAAAAAGGAAGAAAACACAGGATGACGATGATCGTTAGATTTTTTTTCAGATCAACCGGCATATCCGACACTTACCCGACCGTCGAGCATGCACCACATTTAACACACTCTGGCCGAACCACCACAGCTGATTAAAAAAAGTCTCTTATTTTTGTTTAATACTAGTGTTAGTATATAACTAGAAAGGTATATTCAGATCCAACGGCTAAGATCTGTTTCCGAGTCCTCTCGCTAAAGAAAGTGGACCTCACCGAGCTCAGAAAAGTCCACTTCAGATTATAAAATCCAATCATATTCGAACTACCAGAATTGCCCCTTTTTAGAGAAACTGTATTACGCAATCATAGAAGCATAGAGACATCACAATAGCATGAAAATATTTGTGTTTATTTTCAATAATCAGCTGTCAATAATAACAAGTAAACTATAGACACGTCATTTCTAATGAATCAAGTATTATTATTTATTAATATAGCTGATAGACGTAGTTTTTCTCATTAGTATGTTCACCACCATCTCAATTTAAAAAAAAAAAAATACATTCAATCGTAAAAGAGCAGAAATCAGAAAATCGAAGAAAGTATATATATGCAGTTTAAACTTGAAAACATAAAATATTTATAAAGTATTAACGTTGGATGAAAAGAAGGGGTAATAGGGTCATTTTACGAAGATTGCTTGCGGTATAAAAGAGCGCGCTTCTTGAAGAGTATAAGAGTTTAGCAAAGCCAAAGGCCAAGGGGAAACTCTCTCTCTCTTTGGATTGATTTGAGATGTAATGATCTCGGATAAAAAAGAAAGTCTTTTGTCTGGGTTTCCTCTGGGGGGTGATTGCTGTTGATGATGGGATTTTGCATCTGTCCGTTGGAGTCTCCGGCGAGATTACTATGGAGTACAAGCTTCTTCCGCCATAAGATCATCATCTTCTAATCCCCTCATTAAAAGCTTCATCGGTCTTTCTCTCTCTTACTTTGAACCCAATCCTCTCTCGTCTCTCTCTCTCTCTCTGTTACATTTTCGTCTGGTCAATCCATGGAATCCAATTCGTTTTTCTTCGATCCTTCTCTCTCCCATGGCAACATGTTCTTCCTCAGTCCCGCCGCCGTCGTCCAAGGTCTTCTTTTATTTTTTTCTCACTCGATTCTCGTTGCAATTTTTTTGAACTTTGGTTTTATCTGAATTTTTTTATACGTTCTTTGTTTTCATCATTGGGAAGGAGCAAGATCGATGGAGGAATCATCAAAGCGAAGGCCCTTCTTTTGCTCCCACGAGGATCTCTACGACGATGACTATTACGACGACCACACACCCGACAAAAAGCGTCGCCTCACTACCCAACAGGTTTCTGCTTCTTCTTTTTATTTTCCTCTGTTTCTGCTGCTGGTAGTTGAGAAAGAGTCTTCATGTAATAGAAATATGATGATGATGATTGTGTGTCTCAGGTGCATCTGCTGGAGAAAAGTTTTGAGACAGAGAACAAGCTGGAGCCAGAGCGGAAGACTCAGCTTGCTAAGAAGCTTGGTCTTCAGCCTAGGCAAGTTGCTGTCTGGTTTCAAAACCGCCGTGCTCGTTGGAAAACAAAGCAGCTCGAAAGAGACTTCAATCTCCTCAAGTCCTCTTACGACCAACTCCTCTCTAACTACGACTCCATCCTCAAGGACAACCATCACCTCAGATCCCAGGTCTTTCTATTTACTAGTATAACTAAATTGGTCTAATTAATTACCCTTGATTGGAGAATTTTAAGCTCTAATTAATTAATATGAATGATTAGTGAATCCATATTTATGCCTTATTGGTCCAAAGTAGAAAGCATCAAATGAAAAAAAAGGATATGCTTTTCCTTTTTCTTCAACACACAACCAGAAAGAGACATTGGGAATCAAATCAAATCATCGAATATAAAATTTAATATTGTCTCCTTATGATAGGTTGCTTGTGTTAGCCCCCTTGTGTGATTGATTAATTATAAGTTTAAGCATATTTTTTGTTTTTTTTTTTTGGTGTGTTGTTTCCACAGGTGACTTCCCTCGCCGAGAAGCTCAAAGCCAAAGAAGAGACAACTAACGAGCCACAGGGTCAAGTGCCCGAAGCAAATCCCCACCAGCAGCTTGATACGGTGAACATGAACCATATCGAACCACCGCCAATCAAAGCAGAGGATCGGTTGAGTTCAGGTAGTACGGTACTAGACGAAGACGCACCTCAACTACTAGACAGCTGCGACTCTTACTTCCCTAGCATCGTACCCATCCACCAACCGGAGGAACATCACAACAACAACGGCGGCAGTGATAATGACCAGAGCTGTTTCGTGGACGACGTCGTCTTTGTGCCCACCACTTCGCCGCCGCCGCACGGTCACGGTGAATCATTAGGATTCTGGGGCTGGACTTGAAAGTTACAATATGCATTCTCTTTTATATTTGATGTTTATGTGTATGTGTGTTCTTAAAATACGTCGTTTCCATGTTGACGTAACGCCGCATAATTAGTGGAGTGATTCCACGGTATTTATATCAATTATATATAAATGTGTTAGTATTGTGAAAACGTATGATCTAATTTTACGAAGGAGAAAAGTGAAAATAATCTTATGGTTCGATAAGTACATTGGTTATGGTTCGTACCTATTGAAACCTACACGAAGAAGAAGAACGACTGAAACCTCTACTAGCGAGAGAGATTTTATAAAAATCGAAGTTTCCGTTCTAAAACATCCATCAATCAGATCATGTCCAAAAAAAGCGGCTTTAATACTACTACTAGTTAATTCCACATTAGTTTTGTCTTCTACATACGTACACATACTCTCTCCGCTCGTCCACCTGTTAGATCCACTTTCAAGTCCTGGCTTTTCTTTGTATGATACACACACTCGTTGGGCTCCACTTTGATTATAACAAAAAAAAACCACCATTTCCGTTTTCATGTTCTTGCACTCTGAAGCTTTTCTACTTGTGTGGTTTCAAGAAAATTGTTATGATCCCTCCGGTTCTTTCCTTTTCTTACCAGACCTTCTGTTAGCTCTGCTGCTTCTTTCTTGTGTATCTGTTACAGGTTGTGACTTCTGCTCTTGTAACCCTATCTCCTTTGTCTCATCCATAGGATCTACTTGAGTTATGGTTTTATCGTACATAATCACTGCATCGAGGGAGAAGATGTGAAGGGATAGCGCAGAGAGCGTCGAGATTTTAGCAGCCGCTGATAGAGAAGACCAGTACCACCATTCATTTTTCAAGTACTCTGTCTTTATCATGTCTTCTACCACAATTGCTGCCTGAACCAACTGAAATATCAAATGTCAAAAGGCATACACATTAGAAAACCAGATTATATGGTATTAGATAGAGAGGAGTAAAAGGTATATATATATAAGAACTAAACCTCGAAAATGCTTTGTGCCGATTTAACAAAAGCACGCCAAGCTCGTCTACGGTCTGGATGTGATTTCGATGGTCTTAAAGCTTCCTCAGGTAGTGCCACATCCATATCAAGCAAGTTGGTTTTAAGGAACCTGAACACCGGCAAACCTTTGCCAGTAACACGTTTCAAAGACGCCTGTGGAACCACACAGCAGCCTTTTAACCCACTACCTGTAGACTTTTTGTTCTTTTCCTCTGAGTTGCCAAATCCCACTCCACTCAGTTTATTCAGCGGACTGCCAAGATCATTTGTGACAGATCTGTCTAATGATTCAGAATTCAAGCCTTCACCATTGGCTTCAGAACCAGTAAAAATCACCTGATCCCCTGAATCACCACCATCTAGCTTATTGCAAGTGGCCGATATGAGCATTGAGTCGTTGAGATGAATAGATGGCAACGGAAGAAATGTGGGACTTCCATTTGAACTGATCAGACCAATCTCTTTAACCAAATCTCTGTTAGAATCCTTTGTCACAAACTTGGAGCAGATCTCCTCAAAATGGTATGGGGAAATAGATTCTTCTTCTTGATATCTTATCAACCCAGAATCAAGATCAGAAACATTGGATATTTCAGCTCTATCTTTGCCAGCGCTAGACTTTACATTAAGATAATCGGATTTCAGGCTTTCTTTTGCTTTTGAAAAATCAGATTTTTCTTTGCCTTCTTCAGTTGATAATGAATAAGGAACGCACTTACTCTCGGCGTGCTCCTCAAATTCACCATCACTTGCAAATGTTCTGTGGCATATGAGGCAGTGGATCATGGATGGCAAAATGGATTCCAAGCATTCGCATCTACACAGTTTCTCTCGCTCTGCAAACTTTGTCTTCTTCCCCCGTTTTTTATAGGTTTCGATCTCTAGTTTAATGCATGGTCCATATCTTTTTTCCATTGACATGGCAGCCTTCGTCACAAGATTCCCAGGCAATATTGAAGAGGACGAATTCTCAGCTTGTTTGATTTCCCTTGTAAGATCCCCAAATCGTAACCTTTTCCAGCACAGAATAGACTCTCTCAAGCCTCTTTCTTTTGGGTCATCATCATGAAGCCATAGGACAAGCTCGCTGATCTCCGCTTCAGTTTCATAATATGTCCAGGGTGAGACCATTAGTCTTCCATGGTCAACGGCATGGAGAAATGGGGAAGGAACTTTTGAACCTGTCAAATCAACTTGTACAGATTTCTGCAACGACATGCTTCCATCAACCAAAATACGTGGATGTTCTTCTGCGAAGTAGCAACCCCAATATAGACGACCACTAGCATCACTTCCCAGAAAGTCTCTTCGTATAGATTGCCTTAGAATCTGTGATTCAATGCTTCTGATTGATTGCTGCAGATTCTGTATTTCATTACTAGTGGCATTCAAATCCTGTTGACAAGCCTGCAATTCTTGGGAAGCCAGAGAAGATGCATCATGTGCTGTCTTCAATTCCACCGCATTGGGTTTTATAGTGTGTGTTTCATGGTTCCTTCCAACTGATTTGTCCAAGGTCTCTGTAGTATCTTCTCTTTCACAAGACATATGATCCGTTACCTTTATTGGCGACTCGTTCCTTCCATGGGATGTAACTTTTTTGGGGGTGGGAATTTTGTTCTCACTGGAAATGACATTTGACTCTCCAGTTTGAGGATCGGTCTCAAGCGGAGCTTTTCCCTGATTATTGTTAAGAGATGCAGCAGAGGAAGTGTCATCATCATGAGGAACCCTGTCTATAACACCCTCCTGTTGTTGATTACATCCATGGTGGTCTGCAAAGCTACTTGAATTTTGTGGTTCGCCCATTTCCTTTAGAATACTAGGTTCAACCTTTGCGAGTTTAGCCGTCAGAAACTCCTGCCGCATTTTTGTGTTTTTCCATTCTGAGGAAAGAGAGCGCAACTTCTGCTGCATTTCAATTAAGGCTTCGGCACACTGCTCGAGGTGTTGATGAACAAGGGATGAGCTAAGCAGTTCATCGCATAGAAGCTTAAGCAGCAGGATTCTCTGCATTAAAACAAACAGAATTTGACTAGATTACCAACAGCAGCACGCCCATATGCTTGTACTAATTTTAAGACAAACAGAGCTACAAAATAGATTTTTTCGCACTAGACTTTAGTCATTTGACTCAATTTAACCGGAATTCTATACAGTAGAAAAATAAATATCTAAAGACTTCCTTGTTCGAAAGGATATCTTAAATCCACAGCATGTGCAAGTGTTAAATATAATAATTGTCGTAAAACATAAGCTAAGGATCACAACATGAAAATATAATCATAATATTCATCTCCAAAATGGGAAGGAAAAGGTGACACATTTCAAATGAATGACCAAAAATGCGAGAAGAGGTTCAAAAGTTACCTCCTCAGCACTGAACTCCCAGTAGTCTTTTTCTTCCATCACATCTACCAGGCGAGCAGCTGTTTCCATAGAAGCTCGGGTAAGTTCCCCCTGATACTTTCTACCTTTCCGCCGTCTGACCAGTTTGTTTGATTCCAAAGAATCCCGAGCCATGCCCTTGGCAATGACACATGAGGGACAATACCAATTTCCATCAGGAATTCTAATAAGAGGGGGATTCAAACAATATGTGTGATACTCCGCATCGCATGTATCACACAAGAGAACACTGTCATCATCTTTGTCAACGCCACATATTTTACATACCCCCTCATCCCACGGGGCCTTGGGAAGCTTATTTACTGAAACAACAATGTCCTTAATTTCCTTCCTCATCTCTGGACTTAGACATTCCAATTTTCTGTAGTCCATAAGTTTCTGAGCAAGTGGTAGAACCTATACCAGCAAACAAATAAAGGCTTGAAACTTGAGAACATAATTGCACTCGACATTGCAACTATTTTCATAGAAAAAGGATAACATGCATACACCTCCTGGAAACTGAAAGGCAACAGATAACGATAATTTTACACGCACACAAAAGGAAAACCCCTTCGAAAGCATCTAACTCTGATTTCAAATACCTATAACTTTCACAAACGATAAGACTTAACAAAATTTGTTTGATGGGACTGTCTCGACCATATGACTGCAAGAGGCTAACTAAGCTGTGAACATATCACGTTGTAGAGCATTGCAGAAAAGGGAGAAAAAGACAAACCTCAGCTTCGTATAGTGACTTAAATTTTTCAGACAATGTTTCAACCAGTTCTATAGAATCGGGCTGATCCGCATACATAACCCGTAAACAACTCCACAGCTGCAAACCAGAAAGTGGAAATTAGAATGTCATCCATGTAACAAGATAAAGTTGCAAGCATAAACAAAATGGAGTCCAGGTGTATACCATCACAACAAAATTTAAAAAATAAGTCAAACATGTACTGTAGGACACACTTGCTTCGATTTCTAATCATAGCTAAAACGTTATCCAACAGCTGAGCAGCTAAATTTCTGGGTGTTCACACTTTACATTCATGCATCTAAATGAATAGTGAGAAACTTACAGCACAAATATGCTATACCGAAAATGGACATATATAACTTTAATAAACTAGTTCTCATATCGCACAAAAAGCACCATGCCATCAATTGCACAGAAGAATCAGACAAAGAGGGAAAATCCTACCTCAAGAATATCCTCGAGAAAAGCTTCAGTTGATCCGTCATACGCACCAACAGCCAACCTCAAATCAATAGTTCTAAAGTCTAAGGGACGCGAAACCATTGCAGGTGATCCCAAGAGTCCGTCATCATCATTATCATTTAAATTCAGTAACTTTCGCCCCAATAAAGTGCAAAACACTTTATCCTCGTCTACAGCTGCAACATCACGCAACACAGCACGACATTTCTTCATAATGACATCAGATAAACCAATAGACGTCCTCTTTTTGGTTCCTCTGACAGACTTCTGCACCAAATCTCCACCTCGAACATCGGATAGCAATGAGAGGACAGCTTTCTGTATTCAGTAAAGGGAAATAATATCATATGTCATGGTTGTCGTCAGACAGAGACTACATCACCGGAAGAACAAGAGACAGAAAAGGGAATTCGAGAAACAAGAAATTCCAATTTACGCAATTCAAAATTTAATGTAAGCGTTGGTTTTAGAGATTGAACCTTTGTCGGTCCTGATGCATTGCCTTTATATACTTCTTTACTGATGGAATGCTCCAATATCTTCTTTGCCCACTCTGGTGGATTTCTCTCTAAAGCATCATAGACACACTTTCTGATTCTAGTCCCAACATTTGTTGGAAGCTTTCTCACAGGTTCCAGTACCAGTGCCCATTCTGGAATTTCACCATTGCAAGCGTTTGTCTCAGTAGCATCAAGGCCATCAGAATCATCATCTTCCACAGAGAGAACATCATTTTCTCTTGTCAACGAACCAAATATTTTTTTTGTAGCCTCTGCAAGTAACTGAAGATGAAGGGTTAATACGTACACGTTAATTCAAAGATCATTCTCTTTCTGTGACAATGTTTTAGGAACGTAAGTATATGTTAACACTTTTTCCTATAACAAGTAAGATTTCTTGTCCGAAAGATAATACTCATTACAACACAAAGTAAATCGATTTTCCAGACTGTATAATAAAAGAGGACCTTCAGGATATTCAAGAGTAACAGAATATAAATGTCAAGATATAGAAGACATAAGAAACTTAACTACTCTAGACTCACCTATAACTGGAACATATCTTTCTAATAAGCTTGATAAGATCACCATGACTAATATCGTGGAAGGTAAAAGGATGGAACATTTGAAGGCCAAAAAAACAACACATAGGTTCCGAAAGAGAAACTTAATTTGTGATCCCGTCAGCCAGTAATACAAGCAAAATATGTAACCTAGAAAATAAATAAAAAAACAACAAAACATACCATTGAATCGGCTTCCATCCCATCCACTCCTGTAAGTGAACCACAGAGTAAACCACCATCCCCTTGTAAGCAACGGAATACCTTACCACTTTCACGGGCAGCAACCTCTGCTGATTCGAGGTTCCCATTCATTGCTAAAAGAGACAAAATGTACCTACGGGCCAATTCAGGCCATGTGAACTCGTTAACAGGAAGCATATGCAGCTTATTTTTTTTAGCAGAAAGTGTACTGTCATCTTTTTTCCGTCCCCGTCTGGATCTTGATTCTCCAGAATCAAAGTTTGGATCAACAAATGCAGCTACCTTGGATTGCAACTCACATATTAGCACTTGCAGAAGCGAAATGTGAGTCTTTGTTAGAAGTTCACCGAAGCACGGCCCACGAGAGGAATATGAGATGTTGAACTCGGTAGAATTCCCTGCTTTTGTCTCTTTTAGTACAGAAGCAGAGGTATTTTCAGAAGAAAAAGGTTGGCCAGATTCATCCAACAAAGACAAAAATTTTGTTGCTGTACAATCCTTATCACTAATGTTCATCTCACTTCTATTAGCTTCTTTCCAATATTTATCAAGAAACAAACCATCGAACAGTGGATTGACAATCTCCTGTTCAAGCTTCTCAGATGAGAAAGCCTCTCCCAAACCCAAAATTTCACGGAAACGCCAGAACACTTCAGATACCTGATCAAGCAAAAATAAAAATGACTGTTATGTATGTGTGGCAGGACTTAGTGAATGGCGGGGTACTTTGTAGATTACCATATAATAAAAACATATGTATGTACCTGAAGGAAGTCACCAACAACCCCAGGAGGAAGCCTCAAACACATTGGCCTCCCGGGAGGAGGGTGTGGATTGCTTAAACCATGACCACCACTTAGTTTATGCCTTTTGGCTTTCCGAGATAACTCATCAAGAACTTCTTCCCTGACATTTTCTCCACATTTTGGTTTGACAACAAGCGCTCCTTCTGCTACAGTTACGGAAACAGAAGAACTTCTAGTCTTCAGAGACCTATAATTTGAACATGATTCGGCACCAGGCATACGTTCAATCATTTCCTGTACAAAATCTGCATCAAGTCCAAACCTGCTTTGATCCAGCCACCTTGACAAAACATCAACTAGAGATGCAATCTCGCTATTATCCTTTTCACCACTTGTAGCACTGCGAGGAGCCAAAGAACAGCAAAATCTTGACAAAGATGAAATCACATTGTCTTTCTCATTTACTGTATCCCAGTTGATTTCCCTTGTTTCTCTGTCCACATGCTTGCAACGGAAGTTCATGGAACCCTTGTGCTTTAGGACATTAAAACATGCATCAACAAGTTTTTGAGACACCATTTTCCATGCAACAGACAGTGAATCTTCTTCCACAACAATATCGCCAATTTCAACCCCATGCTGCTGATTGTAGGATAGAGTATTATTTAGGTCTACTTGAGAAGAACCAACTTCCGAGCGCAGGCAATTGAATGTATTGGAGATATTCTTCTCCCGTAAACAAGACAATATATCATCTCCAAGAGGTGGGGATGGATCTGAAAGAAGGATCTCAACAATGTCGTCATCATGCTCTTGAATACTGTCTCTACGATCACCCCGTTTGTCAATGTTCTGTTCCACCATTTTGTCAATCTTTGGGCATGAGAAGACAGTTGATCCAACTGGAACAAATGATGTAGAGCATGGTGACCGTGTAATCTTGAAAACAGGCCCAGAACTACCACCAGATACTTCACAAGTAAATAAAGACCCAGTGATTTTATCATGCCAGCAGGACTTATATCCTATTGGATAAATCATGTTGACATTGTGGTAAGACTGTCTTATGTCAATTCGTCCAAGCGACAGGACAAAGAAATCTTCAAATTGCATAGGAAGTCCTTTCTGAAAGTCAAAAAACACAGACATGAGGGTAAAAAAAAAACAAAAACAAAGAGTAACCAGTAGAGAAGTAAAGTTTACACTTACATTAGCTTCCTCACAACCGCATCCATTATTCTCAGAGCTAAAAGTTTCACCAGCCTGAAAAAGAGTATCAGATGAAATGGCAAAAGGGTGCATCGTCTGACCATTGTATGGAAAACGAGTGAGCTGAGCACTCACTGAACTAGCCTTTTGCTCAGGGAAATTATTGTTTGGCCATCTTGATGTCTTTCTTCTCTTGGGCGTATTCAATCTTTCTTGAAGAAGAGAACTCTCATTCCTGATATCAGCATCCATACAGCTATAGGTACCATTAGTTGCCAAGCCCAGATAACAAGCAACATCTTGTATTGAACTAAATGATTTTCCACTCGGAGCACAATACACAGCAGAGATGATAGGCATTTAAAGGTTGTTTAAATTCGACACGCCAACCATCTTCTAATACTCCGTGCCTTTCAGATATGAAATGCCTGAGATTTTGCAACAACAGCTCGCTTGGATCCAAGGATGGAAATCTGATGGGCAAACTGCTGTTGCCCTGGTTTGATGGGAAGCCAAAACCTAAAGTATGTGCTCTGGCAGGATTCAGAAAGCTTGAATGCGTCATTGAATGTTCAAACGTGTTCCCCATGCAAGAAGTGCTGGCCAGCATATGCTTTCTGGAGAAGAAAACAAGGAAGCACATGACCCATCAGTGCTATACAATTTCTGCTAAGTATTTTCTTAGATACCCATGTTTTTTATTAAAAAAAAAAAAAAAAAGAAGAGTCCTATCAAATAGAGTTGTAGCCTCCAAATGCAGAGAAAAATCATTAAGGGTGAAGATGAAAGAAATCAAATGAACAGAAAAGCTAATATGCCCTCTTCTGGTTCCTATTCGATTAGCTGTACTTGTGATCCCATTAGTTCCTTCCTATGCATGCAAAGACAGATTACGCAAGGTCTTGGGTCGAGCTCAACCAATATTCATTTCATTTCAGTTCGTTAAAAATAAGAGTGTACCGTAACGCATAGTCGGAAAACAGCTACGTACCTCGAATCTGATGTATCCTCGCCTCCGTATCCCTCGGCATCACTCGGCGGCGAAGCGTTCATATCCAGGATAAGCTTGGACTTGACCCCCAACGGCCACAGTTTGCTCCTCCCGCCGCCGTTAACACAGTCGCTACACATCCAATCGGCGGAGGAAGGAGCAGCCTCGTTGATACAGCAAAGATGAAACCCTCGCTCACAAGCGTCGCAGACTACTACGAGCTCCATAGACTCCGGCCTTCCACAGGCGCCGCACGCGGCATCCCGATCCGGCTCAGGAACCTCTGCAGGGGCTCCAGGCGCTGGGTCAGGATTATCATGAATTGACCTAACAACTTCAACGGGCTCGTACTCTCCGTCGTCATCGTGAACAGCGCCGCCGGGAGTAACGCCGGTAGGGATTTCGTTGAGATCGATGCCGAGAAAGGAGCGATTGTCTTCGTTGAGAGCGGCGCTCCTGGTCTCTCCGAGTTGCTTCATCGTTGAATCAGTGAGTTCCATTATTCGATTAGGTTAATGGGATCGAGTCGAGCATTGCCTTACATTCATTTGAAGACCAAGAAAGTGAGAGAAAGAGAAAAGAGGTTTTCTTATTAATTTTCTCTCCGCTTTTCCCCCAAGTTCTGTTTCGAGAGAGAACCAAATAAAATTAAAAAAAAAAAACGTGAATTATCTTAGCTTTTTTTTTTTTAGCAAAAATTATCTTAGCTTTTTTGTGCGTTTTAAACCCTTATTTTATTTTTTAAATTTTTAATTACTCAAATGGTAGTTCATTGTAATTTGTAACCTTATCAACAAAGGTAAAATAAGATTATTATTTTGAATTCGGCGGATTTAATTCCATTTACGTAATTACATGATAGCAAGGCATGAACGTAAAATATGAAAAGGAAATAGTTCCTTTAGATTGTTGCTTTTATTTGGAATAGTATATACCACATGATAACAACACTTTTGAGTGTGGGGGTAGTTTTCTTGGTAAAACGATAAAAGATAAATAGGGAAACAATGGACCCTTTAGTGGTCAAAAATATATGTTACTGTGTCAGAAGAAAGTTAAAGAATTTAAAACCATTGGTATCACGAGGAAATTAGCTCGAGGAAGGTGTAATGTACACGTTAATGATACTACTAATTGCTTTTTCCTTTTCCTTTTCAATATTAAAGCCGTAATTTGTTACCAATATGCAAATCATGTGGTACATCAATCTTAAGAGTGAAGACTGTGTCGGTTTTAACAAAGAATTGACTTAACTAGCCCAAGTTGAAATGCACGAGGCGTTGTTCGCGAAGAGAGGGTGTTGTTTCCTTATGCCCTGCCTTGCCTCCTCTCAGCAGATCTGTGTGGTGGCAACGGATGAGGACAGGCGAGAGTGAGGAGCGGTGGTGGATTAAAGGGACGAGGCAGTGGTCGGATGTCGTAGCTAGCCTTAGATGGAAGACATTTATACGCACGCAACCACTGCTGTGGTGGAGGTGGAGGTGGAGGAAATAGTGATGGAGGAGGAGGAGGCTGCGTAGCAATCACTCCGAGCCGGTCAGAACAGGGTAAATTCCGGTACGATCCGTTGAGCTACTCTTTAAATTTTGACTGACGATGGAAAGCAAATGGGACATTTTGAGACGAGTTTCCATACCGCCCGGTATTACTCCAAGAGATTTGTTGCGCCTTCATTGCCGGTCTCCACCCATGGATTTCGATAGCGACAGAGAGGCTCAGGCGCTTCATAAGTGAAAAATCACCGGGCTAGCAGCATACCACCGAATCGCTTCTATGTGTGGAATAAAAGAGTTAGATTGTTCGTGTTTCTTTTCTTAAAAAATAAAATATTTGTTTCTGTAGTATGCAATGTCTTTTTCTTCTTTTGCAATGTCTTTTTCTTCTAACCAAAGAAGAAAAAGAGTAGTAACACGTCAGTAGTAGTCGAATAGTTGCGATGAAATACACACGAACTCTTTGATGTATCCAAGTTAATCCAAATTAGCCTAATGTATGTGATAATGTGAATATGGAAATATTCAAGGCCCATGAAAATAGAGCAGACAAAGAAGACCCAATAAACGGCCCATATTACTAAACTACAGCAACGAAGCGTCTCGTCCAGAGGGCGGGGGTATGAAACAATTTCGCCTTGTTTTGAGTTAGAGAGGGTTTTAGGGTTCTTTGAAGTGACTACGATTGTATTGTAGGGGGAGGGGGGATCGAGAATGGGTTCGGCGATGGGGGATGATGAGAAAGACGCGTTTTATGTTGTGCGTAAGGGAGACATCGTTGGTGTGTATCGAAGCTTAAGCGAATGCCAACAACAAGCTGCCTCTTCTGTAATCTCTCTTTCTCACTCTCTCTCTCTCTTTTTTTTTTTAATCGACTAAAAAAAACAATTAAAACATTATTTCTTGATAATTATGGATTATTGTTTTTGTCAGGTAAGAGATCCGGCGATGAGTGTGTACAAAGGATATGGTTGGCCACCTCAAGGAGCACAAGAGTTCATATCCTCTTTTGGGCTTAAGAACCCTCTCTTCTCTGTCAATGCTACTCATCTCAAACATGATGATTCTTCTTCTGTCTTTGGGAAACTCATTCCTTGTCCTCTTCAGGTTTATATATATATGTTATCTTCATCTTTGTTTAAAGTAAACCCAAAGGAAGAATGAGATCGTTAGTGGCTGCAGATATATATCATATCATTTGAATACTTCTTTTTGCTCTCGTTTCAGCAACCTTCTTCTTCTTCGTCTTACCAAGGAGAGTCTCTCGACAAACCTTCCCAGCCTAAGAGATTATTGGTAACCCACCAGAATCTCTTTTGTCACTCCTATGATTAATTCCATTTGCCCTTGTAATATACAATGTGAGAGATGGGTAGTAAATGTGTCTTGACCAATAAATAGTCTTGTTACCTCTCCTCATCTTTCAGGAAACTGATGAATCAAGTTTATTTCCCTCGAGTCATCCACAAAAGCATCTTAAGATTGGAGGTGGCAGTGGCATGGTTCCTCGCCTTGCTGTTCCTTCCACTCAGTTGACTCAGCGTCCCATACTTCAAAATGTAATACCATCCTCCCTCCCAACAAAATGTTTCTCGCATCTTCTTTTTTAATAGTATAAATGGGAATATAATCCTTTGAACCTCTCAGGATTCATGTAACATCGAGTTTGACGGTGCTTCCAAAGGAAATCCAGGAAAAGCTGGTGCAGGTGCTGTTCTCCGTTCTTCACATGATAACAGTGTGCTCTTCTATTTGCGCGAGGGTGTGGGGACTGCCACTAACAACGTTGCAGAGTATCGAGCTCTCATTCTTGGTCTCAAGTCTGCTCTTGCCAAAGGCTTTAAGAATGTCCGCGTCCAAGGGGATTCTATGCTTGTCTGTATGCAGGTAGGTCCATATATACACTCTGCTTTACCCTATCTATCTTCTTTTTTTTTTTTGTTCAAAGTATCTAACTGTTTGGGAGCAGGTTCAAGATGCATGGAAAACCAAACACCCGAAAATGGCTGAGCTTTGTAAACAGGCCAAGGAGCTTATGAAGCAGTTCAAATCATTCCACATCCAACACATTGACAGGGTAAAGCCACTAAACCCTGGTTAGTTTGTGTAATTGAAAGTGAAGGTGAGAATTAATGATTAGCCGTGTGGTATATGTATAGGAATTCAATTCTGTTGCTGATGCACAAGCTAACCATGCCATCAACCTCCCAGGTGAGTTATTTTTAGATGATCTTAAACAGAATATAGTTTCTAGTTTCTTTTTAAAATGGATCTTTAAGTAAGTCGATGCGTATACAGAGGGTCAAACGAAAGAGATTGCAGGCGGCTAGAAGAATAGAAGAATCATCATATTCAACTAATTATTTATATATTTCTGTTGGCTGGTTTATGGGATCGTGTCTTTAATATGCAACTAGTAGTATGTGTTAACATGATGATGGAACATCTTCTGACTCTCGCTCTGTCCCCTGCCTGTTGAATTCCTAAGAACATATCTATCTTTTTCTTATATTCTGTTCCAAGTGATAATGTTTTTATTTTCTACTTGAAAACATTATCAACGTTTCCTTGTTATGCGGTATTATTTGTTTATTCAAACCGATTAGTCCACACATGCAAGGGTTAATTAGTCAATGTACAAACCATATTCAACAAGAACAAGGTAGTTGAGTATGAAAAGGAACATGTTATTGCTTGATTATCTCATTTGCTCTGTCCCCAGCCTGTTGAAATTTCAGGTCACTTGTTTTCAACCCCAGTAAATACATCTATGTTATAGTAATGATGTGAAAATGTTAAGAAAAAAAACAAACCTGATATTTATCAACTGGATTACAAAAACAAACAATCTCAAGAAGATAAATTACAGAGGGAAACAAAGACTAATTTACAGTTATTTATATTTATTTCCCATTTGCGGTTGTTTTGTACAAAGGAAAAAGAAAAGGCTTCCGACGATGATCCAGCGTTAGTTACTACTAATGGGATCTTGGCTGCCTTAAGAGCTCAATCAAAACCCCCGCCTTCTGCTTAGCTCGACTTGAACCTGCCTGAGTAAGCGCCACAAGCGGAGGAATCGCTCCTTCACGAGCCACCATGGTTCGATACACCACGCTCTCCTCGCAAAGCTGAAGCAGTATCGACACAGCCATCTCTTTCTGCCTCTGCGTTCCGTCCTCCACGATCTCCACCAGCACCGGAACTCCCCCTTCCTCCACAACCGCCGGCTTCGATTCCGGCACCGACATCAGCAAACTCATCACGAACGCCGATTTGTCCACCATGTTGGATCCGAAATCCGCCATCAGTTCCACCAGCGGCTTCATGATTCCAGACTCCACGGCTCTGATCTTGTTCTCTTTAGCCGAGCATAGCGAGTAGAGAGCCGTGGACGCGTCCTTCTTCGCCCTGAATCCTCCTGTTTCCAGAAGGTTCACGAGGAGAGGAATCGCTCCCGATCTCCCTATCGCGATTTTGTTTTCTTCCATCTGCGAGAGACGGAGAAGAGCGCATGCGGCGTTCTCCTTAGCCGTCGGAGTTCCCATTTTCAAAGCTCTCACGAGAGGCTTGACGGCGCCGGAAGAGGCAATCAGGTCTTTGTTCTCGTCGCAGAGGGAGAGATTGAGGATGGCAGTGACGCCGTACTCCTGGAGCTGAGGATCCGAAGAGGAGATGAGGGAAACGAGCGGCTTGATGGCTCCGGCCTCGGCGATTTTGATGCGGTTCTCGGGTTTGTGCTTGGAGAGGAGCCTGATCTCCATGGCAGCTTGCTTCTGGTCCTCGATGGAAGAGGAGAGGAGGGCAACGAGATGAGGGATGAGATCGTCGGAGTTGTCGGTGGCGGAGGAGGAGAGGAGGAGGCGTCGGCTGAGGGAAGAAGGGGTGGTGAACTCGCCGGATCTGTCGCTGTTACAGTCGCTGAAAGCAGAGGAGGAGTGGTCGTTGAGACTCAAATTGCTGAAAGTGTGGCCAAGGTAGCTGAAAGTATTAGCCGTCTCCATGGTATGGTATGGAATGGATGCAGAGAGAGAGAGAGAGATCAAGGGTGTGATATCGTATTCATTAAACGTGGATGGTTTACCAGAGAGAGAGCAGAGAGAATATTTGTTTGTTTGGATGTAATAAGAGAGAAACAATAATTAAATTAGTATAATATACTAATGTTTTGGGTTTATAAAATATATATATGATGATGATGATAATAATGCATGTGTCTGTCTATACGTGGACTCAGTCTTAAATGTTAGTGTGGCCCATTAAAACATGGGCTTTCAAACGTTGGCCCACTACTCTTGTTACTAGTCGGTAGATTAAAAATACACGTGTCCTTTCTTTCTCTGATTGATTCATTGATTGATTGAATCTCTCTCCTCTCCTCTCCTCTCCTCACAGGAACAAGCGAAGCCAAAGGGTATGATGCTTTCTCTCTCTCTCTTGGCTACAATGAGATCGTTTTTTCAGTCGAAAGTCAAAATGTATTAGTTGTGAACATTTATAGTAGACTGGTAGGAAAATCGACAAGTTGTTTGGTTTGTATTAAAATGGAATCTACATCTGCGATTACTTTCACTGGGCTTCGTTGATCTTCCATCCACTCATGGGCGGTTTGCTTCTGATCTTTTTTTTTTTTTTATATACTTATGGGATTGGGTGGTAGATTTAACACATGTGCTGCTTTCAATTAACGGTTGTTTCTCTCAAGCTCAGTGTCAACAACACAGTGACTGTCCTTAGTTCTTTTAGTTGGATCATTCATGTGTGCTGCTGGGTGATTCATCTAACAGTGACTTCTTTTCTTGTTAGGATTATTTAACAAATGGATTCCAGCAGAGGAGGAGGAATCCAGCAGTTGCTTGCTGCTGAACAAGAAGCTCAACACATTGTCAATGCTGCCAGGACCGGTAATTTCTCTTAACTTCTTCCTTTTTTTTTTTCTCTTTTCTTAGTTCTGCTACATGCTTGCAATTTGAACCCTATAAAATGATGTTGTCTAAATGTTGTTTTATCTTCATTCATATGTCATATTTAGAAGAAATATAATCTGTATTTGAAGTTGGAGCACTTGGAGGATAATGCATAGCCCTTGATGGATATATATATATGTTTCTGAAATTGATATGTGAGATCTTCTTGTATTGCAGCAAAAATGGCAAGGCTGAAGCAAGCCAAGGAAGAGGCTGAGAAGGAGATTGCCGAATACAAAGCTAAAACTGAGCAAGACTTCCAGAGGAAACTCGAGGAGGTAACCCACATCTTCTACCAAACTTGTCGTCAGAGACTTTCTTCTCTTCTCCTTCTGTCTAATAAGCCTTATATATATTTGCTTCCTCATAGACAAGTGGAGACTCGGGTGCGAATGTGAAGAGGCTGGAGCAAGAGACTGATGCCAAAATCGAACAGCTCAAGAACGAAGCTTCCAGGATTTCCAATGATGTTGTCGAGATGCTCCTCAAACATGTCACCACTGTCAAGAACTGAGAATGATTGATTTTATATAAATCATCAAGAGGTTTGTAAGCTGCTCGCAAAGTCTTTTCTTTTTTTTTTGGGATTTTCTGGTCTCTGTTACTCTCTCACGCCGCGTGTGGTGTTTCTGGATGGATTTCAGAGACTCGGTCTCATGTTAAATTTGTTGCTATGAGTGTCATTTATCATCTGCTTTTTTGTTTGTTTGTTATTGTTGTTGTAATATCTCTTGTTATTGTGTTGTTCATAAGGGGTTGTAATAAAATTGAGAGCAAAGGAACTCGTTTATTTTATTTTATTTTTACATTGTGTTTGTAAAAGATAAATCTCCATTTTTGGGTTTTAGTTTCTTACAACTCTCGAGTAACTGAGCACATATAAGTCGAGAACTAAATGCCTGACCTGAGCAGCCCATAGGTAATTGTCTAATTTTGCTGTATCAAAAGTTTTTCTTTAGTTTCTTCCAAAGTTTGTTATCTAACACATAGGATAATATAAAAAAAAATTGAAAAAGTAAACGAGAGATTGAGAATCTGTTGCCAAAAGAGATCCACCAGAACCTCATAAGAACCTCTGTGTTCATGTGTTACTATACGAAAGATCTTTTTATCTAAAAATAATTAAAATTATAATATATATATATATATAACTTTACTACGAAAATATAAAATCGCATGAGTATAATAAAATGAAGTGTGCTTACACACAGTATTTGATTAGCCGGTTTTAAAACGTATTGTATGAGTTTTATAGTAGAATGTGGTATATACTATGAACTGTTATTCATTTTAAACTTGCAACATATTTTAGTTCACAATTAAAATCTTGTTGGGATACCTTAGCAAGAAAGTTGGCAGTGAACAGTGAATATAACTTCTATCATGGATGTTTAATTGCTAGTGATGTCGAGGATGTTTAAATTTTATAATGATTTTTTTTACATCAATTTTATAATGATTAATCACAAAAATAATTGTTTTGAGGTGTGATTCATTTTCGTGATAATAAAAGGTATAACGTGGACATAAATATAGGAGATACTATTTTTCCTAGCAAATATAAGGTTGGACTAACATTTATTCAAATTCATTCAAGTGATGCGTAAGCAAATTAGAGTGGTTAGGAGTTGACACATAAGCAAATTCATTTTGTAATTAGTACAAAACTGAGGTTACAACTTTTAAAATATCCTCAATTAATATTATATAAGAGATTATAAACAAAAAAACAAAATCTGGATTTCACTAGTTTTATAACAGTAGTTGACGATGGCTTTTGTATATTTTCTTTTAGAAATTTTTAATTTTAAAGGCAGTTCATATATGTTATATGTTTCCTATTTACGTTGAATCTAGAGCATCTATCCACCATTAAAATCTATAAACTTTATTATAATAAATTAATAATAAAATTAAACATTCAAAGAAAGAACAAAATTAATTTTATTTGATTGTTTTATTCTCTCATATTGAATCTGCACCAGTAATTAATTTATGCTGTCAGTTACTAAATGAAAATATGAGATAATATTTCAAATGTTTAAAATCAACAAAAGTAATTCGTTTAAGAAGATCATTAGTTTAATAGTACTCAATTAATAATAGCATTTGAGATAGGTATACGAGATTAAATTACTGCATAGCTATATAAAATTCACAATATTTTTATTTTGTATTTACAATTTTGTTTAAAATATTTTTATTAAATAAATTTATGTGTATTTTGATGACAGTATTTTATATTCTATTATTTTCAGAAAAATAATTTACTATGAATAATATTTTCATTCTATTAAAACTAAAATCAAAAACCAAAATCTAAAACAACCATTCATGTTTTTCAAAAGCCAAAAATCAAAAACTAAAATCTAAAGCCCAAAAACCAAAATCCAAAAACCAAAAACCAAAATCTAAAAACCAGGAAAACAATCATCACCTCAATAGTTTAGATGATAACTAGATGTCAAAATCATGCACAAAGTTAGATGGTAACTAAATGTTATTAACCATGCACAACCCAGTAGGTAGGAGCTAAGTTTGCACAAAGTTAGATGGTAACTAAATATGCAAAATCATGCGAAAACCAGTAGGTACGTAATGTGAAAGACCTAAGTTTGACGTAACTACTATAACTAATAACTAGAGCTCTATATTTTCTTCTTCTATAAATTAATTGGTATCTCTCTCTAAGATAACATTTCAAAAGTAAGAAAATAACTCCTCAGCTTTCGAAATGAAATGCTATTACTGTGTGTCGAAAAGTTTCCAAACCCCTTGGGGTGCTCTAACTTCCTTACTTGTCATTGCTGTCTCTATGGATTCAATCAAAGCTGGATCGGAAGGATGGATATAGGGGTTTTGGGAGGCTCTTCTTGCCGTAGGCATGGCGTTCTTTGACAACCAACTAAGAGAACAGATCACGGTTTTGGAAGATCGTGAAAATCATAGTGTTTTGGTCCATCATTCAATACCGAGCTCACAGGGTGAGTCGTCAAGGAGTTGTAATAAAATTGAGAGCAAAGGAACTCGTTTATTTTATTTTATTTTTACATTGTGTTTGTAAAAGATAAATCTCCATTTTGGTTTTAGTTTCTTACAACTCTCGAGTAACTGAAAGCACATATAAACCACCTAACAGTGACAAAACTAAAATTAACTTAAAGTATTAAAAAGTGAAAGCATGAAAACTAGGATACAATATTAAATAACATAAAAATAAATTGAAAATAATAAGCATAATATAAGTATAATCTAAGAAAATACAAAGGTAATGTTTTCAATTTATTTTTTTTTTTTTCTCCTGGTTTTAAAAACTAAATTGTCGATAATATATGATTTTTGTTCACTTTTGTTATTTGTTAATGTCTTATGAGTTGTGACTGTTTATACTGATTTCAGTCCACAAGTGTAATAAGTGTTTTATTACAAATCCAAGTTTTCTAATTTGATTAATACTATAAAAATAATAATTCAAAATCAACATCTCAAAAATAAAAATATGAAACAAAAGGATATTTAATACATTGTTCATTGATGACCAATATGAATATTGAAGTTATATAATTTATAATATCTTTACAATATATCTAATTTAACAATTTGAAATTTGTATAAAATAAATATTAAAACTAAAATGTGTTATATATAGTTCAAGGAAAGTGTAATGGACCATAATCTAGTAATAAGTTATAAGTAAACTCTTAAGTATGGTTGTAATAAACATGTTTTCTCGTTTTGCCTATATATAAGTAGGATTGGGCAAATAAACCGAATCAAAACCGAACCGAATCGATCTGATAAAATGAATCGAACCGATCTGAACCCGACATAAATACCAAATGGATCTTGTTTTATGGTATTTCAGGTTATAGGTATTATCGAACCGAACCCAAACCTAAATGGATACTCGATAGAGCCCAAAACATTCAAAATCCCCAAAAAATTGTACCAAACATGATCTCAATTCTAAGATGTAAACCATAGCAGTAAAAATGATTTAGTCTAAGCCAAAAGTCAAATGATTTAGACCAAGCCAATTTGAAATATATTTGTAATTGCCTTTGGAAATGTATGTTAATAAATATTTGAACAAATGTTTAGTTTCATATGTAGCTGATTTTTAGCTTGGGTAAGAAGTTTATAATGTTTATTGAAATCAAAAAATAGTTATTGATAGAAAGAAAACTACTAAATAAATGAAAGCATGGTTTGATCAAAAAAAATGAAAGCATAAAAGCGAAAACCAAGTTCTCGTGAATGAGAAACATTATTCAATGAAAACAAAATCTAAATCTTAAAACTTCAAGTTTCAACCGCATCTTCAATCATCAATTTTCATGTAATAAATAATTATTTTAGATGTTCAATATATTTTGGATACATCTTAAAAAATTTTGGTAACATCTAAAATGGGAAAATCACATAAAAATCATAAAATTGACAAAAATTTAGCTTTAAACCTTGAAGCTTAACTGATAAAGTGTTAGTAGTTGAGATCCAGAGTTTAAAATGCAAATTTTTATTTCCGATTTTTGCCATCTAAAATGAACTTCCCGTAATGATTAAAAAGAAAACATCCTTTTCAATGTTAAAGTGTTAGCAGTTGAGATCCATGGTTTAAAGTGCAAATTTTTATTTCCGATTTTCCCCATCTAAAATGAACTTCCCCTAATGATTAAAAAGAAAACATCGTTCCTTCTTATTATGAATTTATTAATTCGTTCCAAGTTTTATAACTTATAAAGAAAAGTAAAGTACGTCCACATGATTAATAGTTATGACTATCATCACCAACATGAATCCAACACTTGAAGGTTCGTTTTGCTATATTCCCATAACCATGCATACATACGTTTAATTAATTTCTCTTTATATATGTTTGCTCATCCGTTTGACAGCATAAAAGAGCACCCAAGTATATAAATATGAAAAAGTACACGGTTATTTAACGTGTTGATATGGAAAAGTATATAAAATTTGATATGATAAAATATAATTAATTAATTATTGATGTATCCGACCATCAGAACCGAATTCGACATTTATATCCGAAGAAAGCGGCCTTAGGTTTAAGTGCCGGGATGAGTAAGATTAGCAGATATCAGATGAGCATAGTCAAGAGACTGTTTCAAAGCAGTGAAAACACTTCCTCAGTGCCTCTTGATGATTGTTTATATATCCTGATTGTGTCTTCGTAAGTAATTGCATTAGAAAATTCCCTTGATTTTCGCATAACTTTTTGCGTATCCTATTTGATTATCTCTCTTTTTCATGCATGGGTCCTTCGATGTGCTTGAGATCTCTATGTTCATCTTTGTTTCTTTTATCATTTACTTGTTTCATATTCAAAAGATGAATCAAGATAATTAGATCTTTCAAAATACATCTTGATTCATTCGACATCCACGAACAATCCTTGATATACCTTAATATACCTTTCAATGCCTAATTCAAATTTGAATTCAGCTATCTAAAACTAAATCTGTCAAAAGTAATTTTAATCCGAGATTCAATATGTAAGTTGTTCATTCACATCTTCAATTGTGTTTTGACTTACAGATCCTTTATATGTTAAATGAGAAGCATTGTAATAAATGCATTCACACTATAATCGACATGTGGTAGTCTCATAATGATTTGATAAGATTTATTCTTGGGTTCACTCCAGGGTGAACTTTTAGGTTCACCAACCAATAAGATTGTGTTATTTCAAATTGATATGTTTAAAAAAAGAAACAAAATAATATTAAATTATATTATCTTTTTAAAATTAAAAGGTAAAAATAAATAAAAAAATAGTAGTAATTACAAAAAAAATATTTTAGCGTTAATTGACAAAACATTAAACCCAAATCCTAATCCACAAACCCTAAATCCTAAACTCTAAACCCTTGGGTAAACCCTAAACCCTAGGATAAATCTTAAACTCTAAATCAAAATCACTAAACACCAAAACACTCAAGGGTTTAGGGTTTAGGGTTTAGGATTTAGGGTTTAGGAGTCCTGGTTTAGTGTTTTTATTTAGAGTTTAGGATTTATCAAGGGTTTAGAGTTTACCAAGGGTTTAGAGTTTACCCATGGGTTTAGGGTTTATCCAAGGGTTTAGGTTTACCCAGGGCTTAGAGTTTAGGATTTAGGTTTTAGGGATTAGGATTTAGGGTTTAGTGTTTTTGTGACATTAAAAAAAAATTTAATTCTTTTTTCTGTAACTGCTATTTTTTTTCTTTATTTTAAAAACATAATATAACTTGATAATATTTTGTTTCATTTAAAAGATATCAAATGAAATAAAGAAATCATATTGGCTAGTGAACAAGAGGTTCACCCAGGGGTGAACCAAGAATAACTCATTTGATAATAAGTATCTAATCGTTCACACTATATTCATAAATGTGTTCTATGTACTTTTAGTTTTAAAAAATATATATAAAACTCATATACATGGTCCTAATAAAACTCTAGATTTTAGGTTCGAATAAAAATAGACAACGAATCAAAAGCCAAACTATATATATTATTTTTATTGTTTCTGGATAAAGTTGAGCAAAATATTCATAAATTTTGATTCGATTCATTATCCATTTTGATTTGAACAAAAAATGGATATCCTCTACTAGAAACAAATCAAATACTAAAATACAATATCCAAAAAGAAGCAAATCACAAATACCAATATTTTCAGGCACACCAGGAACCTGCAATCCCAACAAAAGTTACCATCCGAAGATTTCAGCAATGGACAGTAAAAAAAAAAAAAAAGTATTGACGTATTTAACTGTCTTTTACCTTACGAATCCTTCGCTTCAAGTCTCCACCATGAAGCACTTATGCTGTATAAAAAAAAAACAAGAACAAAGTATATCAAAGGAAACATACAAAAAGACTAGAGAGCATCTCTCCTGACAGAATATGGGATACAAAGCAAGACTGGAAGCATTAACCTGAGTAACTCTGTCAACGAGACAGTCATCAGCATATGTCCCTTTGTGTACAACACAAGGTTCGAAGCGAGGAATTAAGAATGCACTTAAAAATCCTTTGAAATCTTTAAAGGCAAAAATACCTTAGAGCGACGTCACGGCTCAGGGATTGTATGTATCGCCTCAGTACTAGCAATGTACTTTGAAAGGGATGATTTCCCTTGACAAAATCTATTAGGAGCAGTTGTGATCCCATTTGTCAATTGAACTATAAGGCCTCTAGTTAGAGTTAATACACACTGTATTCTTGGAGGAAGAAGATCATCACGCCTGACTGACTTTAGTCCCCTCTTCAAGCTAGCTTTTTGGATACGGAGGAACCTTCTTGCAAACACACACACTTTCAAAGATATATGATCAAATACGTGAACAACAACAAAAAAAGGCTCAAGAAACTAAAATGTAACTAGAGAGAAGAAGAAATAGGAGGCCTTACGAAGTTGATGAGATGTACCACCACTCTTTGTTTGTATGTACAAAAGACAACACAGCTACACCAGAGATCGACCATCATTTCCTGTTTTAAGGTCCTATAGAATTTCAATTTAAAAAAAAAAAGAATGATATCATCATATACTGAGATAGCAAAATTACATTAAATTCCACAATGGTAATGTCCAAGAAGACTCTCTAGATAATGTTGCTCAGATACTTGAAAGTGTAGCCGATTAACATTAGGCTTTTTAAGCGCTTAAACAGACTCATTTTATTACCTGTTTCACAAAAGCCTAAGTTGGCTCTTCTTCTATGTTTATGTTTGTGGGGATTCTTCACAATCCTAATGTAAGTGACCAAACACTTTCTTTAGGTCCTTCTCCGTGTTCAAAGTGGGAAGTTTCCGGTCAAACTTGTGGCCTCAAAACGTGACGGATCCTCCTTATGCTCTCTCCTTCCTACAGATATGCAAAGAAACCTTTGCAGTCATTTTCAATCCAAACATCAGATCTTTCCTTAAGAGCCGTTTGTGAATTCAAACAAAAAAAGAAAGACATACATTCGATTCATGGTGGCATTGCTGCTGTCCTCAAACCCAAGTTTATCTCATCCATATATGCTCATGTTACAGCTTCTCCTTCAACTGGAAACACATGAAAGAGCCGATGGTCAAGAATACTTACAAAGTGTGAAAGTTGGGTTTAATTGAGATTATCTATATGGACACCTGAATACTTACACAGCTTCTGGAGTCCATGATATGTTAGCAATGAAGAGGGATGGTATCATTATCTTGTCTTCTCGTCACACCACACTTTTCACCATTGATATGCAGTCCCACCCAATGACCAAGAGAATCATCAAATATACGATGAAAAAAATACACAAAACTCTGCACCAAATACTAAAGTGTTAGACGCTTACCATTTGGGGTTTTTAAATTCCTTAACAGCTTCCACAACACACAACAGCATAACCTTTGCTCTTCTCCATCAGCTCTCAAGCTCCTCCTGAGTCCTGACCATCTCCATTCTCGCCGGCAAACTCACAAGCTTCTTCCTCATCACATGATTACACGGAAACAAACAAACATGCACATCATCATCACATGATAGCAAACAAGCAAATTTTTTTAAAACGTTGAAAACAAGAGGGGAAAACTGTATATTTTCCAAGGATTGATAGGAATAACAAAGTGATCTCATAAATGTAAAAGTCAAATTGAACCTAACCTCTCTAACAATCATTCAAATAGATAGGATGCTAGTTCCTAATTGTTTCTACATTATGAATATACACATAAGCTTCTTCTTTTTTCAATCTAAGAAAATATAGAATATTGCCAAGAACTGATAAGGAATAACAAAATGTCTCACAAGTGTTAAGTCAAATGGAACCTAACCTCTCTAACAATCAATCAAATGATAGGAAACTAGTTTCTAATTGTTTCCACATTATGAAGATACACATAAGCTTCTTCCACTTTCAATCTAAGCAAATATAGAATATTGCCAAGAACTGATAGAAATAACAAAATGATCTCACAAGTGTTTTCACATTATGAAGATACACATAAGCTTCTTCCATTTTCAATCTAAGCAAATATAAAATATTGCCAAGAACTGATAGAAATAACAAAGTGTTTCCACAAGTGTTTCCACATTATGAAGATACACATAAGCTTCTTCCATTGTCAATCTAAGCAAATATAAAATATTGCCAAGAACTGATAGAAATAACAAAGTGATCTCACAAGTGCTTCCACATTATGAAGATACACATAAGCTTCTTCCATTGTTAATCTAAGCAAATATAAAATATTGCCAAAAACTGATAGAAATAACAAAGTGATCTCACAAGTGTTTCCACATTATGAAGATACACATAAGCTTCTTCCATTTTCAATCTAAGCAAATATAAAATATTGCCAAGAACTGATAGAAATAACAAAATGATCTCACAAGTGTTTCCACATTATGAAGATACACATAAGCTTCTTCCATTTTCAATCTAAGCAAATATAAAATATTGTCAAGAACTGATAGAAATAACAAAGTGATCTCATAAGTGTAAATCCAAATGGAACCTAACCTCTCTAACAATCATTCAAATAGACAGGATGCTAGTTTCTAATTGTTTCCACATAATGAATACATAAAGCTTCTTCCCTTTTCAATCTAAGTAAATATAGAATATTTTCCAAGAACTGATAGAAATAACAAAGTGATCTCATAATTATAAATTCAA
>CM028690.1:57721552-57778552 GCA_016771965.1 Brassica carinata | reverse complement strand
GGGACCACGCCCATGAGTTGACGTTGATTATCATGTTTAAAGATTCTCAGAGAGCTTAAGTGTTGTTGTCTTAGTGTTATCAATTTGCTAACGTTTACTTGCATCATAAATGATCAAAGACAGTGAAACCCGTTTTGGTTATAAAGACGTTGGCATTGTAGAGGGTGAGGCTGACGTGGAGAGAGGTGAAATGCTGACTTGGTAATGGGGTACATGGTGGTGAATCTATAGTGATCAATTGGAATAAAGAAGGAAAGCCTTTAGTGAAGCGATTAGGATGCTTATGAGCCACAAGTTATGACAGATTTATCTATCTATATCAACTATAGACTATAGCTCACATCCTGTTGAATATGATAGCAAATCATGCATAAACTGTCACTTGACACACAAAAACATTAAAGAGTTTTACCAAAAAAAAAACATTAAAGATAAATGCCCTATAAATAACCTCTAAAACACATTACTACTCTAAAATTATGATTTGGAGTAATTTAGTTATTTTACCTTTTAATTAAGTGCTAATTTAGTCATTTTTGTCTTTTATGCTAATTTTGTGTTTTTTTGGGTGCTATTTCTAATTCCTTTACCTAAACATTAATAGCTAAATAAACAAATTTTAATTTGATGGGCTTTTACATAAATGACTTGAGCTTCTCTCATTTTCATCACGAAGCCCAGTAATGGCCCAATATAAGAGTCGTCATTTCAGCATCGTTTCGTTAGATGTTGAGTCCGTTGACGCTCCGACATTTTCAAATTCAAATTCCCTCTCTCAGAGACGCTTCACTCAAACACGACGATGACTCCGCCATTGCTGAAGCTCGCGTTCGTCCAGGGTCCAAGAGATGGCGAGTCTCTAGAGTACAAGCCCGGATCCACAATCCGCATCGGTCGAGTCGTTCGCGGTAACGAAATCGCCGTTAAAGACGCAGGAATCTCCACCAAGCACCTCCGAATCGTCTCCGACTCCGAGAACTGGATAATCCACGACCTTGGATCTTCCAACGGCACAATACTGAACTCGGAGACTCTCGATCCAGATACTCCCGCCAATCTCAGCCACGGAGATGTGATCAAGCTTGGTGAGTATACTTCCATTGTGGTGAACTTTGAGACTGATGTTCTTCAGGTGGTGGAGGAGGAGGAGCATAAGCTTCCCCCGAGGCCGAGAAGGAACAACAGGCGCCTTCCTGTTTCGGATCCGGATCCGGTTCAGGAGGAGAAACCAAAGCGCAGGGGTCGGCCCCGGAAGAACGAAAAGAAAGTGGCGATTACGAGTGAAGAAGAAGAAGAAGAAGAAGCTGTTCCGGTGGAGAAAGGGGGAGCTCGAAGAGGTAATAAGAACACAGAGGATGTCCAGAATTTGAGTTTGAATTCAGTAAAATTGGAGGTTGAGGATACTCCGAAGGGAGTAGAGATGAAGAGAGGGACAAGGAGCAGCAGGCAGATCCGGAATGTGAAGTGTGAGGAGGAGAAGAGAAGACCTTCAAGGGCTACCAGAAGCACGACGAAGAAAGAGATTGGTGGAGATTCTTTTCAGGAGCTGGAGATGGTCCTGAACCAAGCCCGGAAAAGCCGTGCAAAGAAGAAGACGGTTGAGCAGAAGCAGTCCGAGAGCGTTGTAGAAGAGATGGGAGCTAGAAATGAGGATGTTGAAGATGAGAAAGGTCGCAGTGAAACAAGTGATAAAGAAGATGAGAGTGTAGAGCAGGTGGAGATTGAGTCAAGGAAGAGCGTAACTGTAGGAGAAGAGAACCTGCACTGCAGTTTTAGAGACGATGGAGAGACAGACAACTTACAAGAGGAAAAAGACGGTAAGGGTGGAGTTAAGACATCAGATGGTGGGTGCGACGAAGTAGAAAAGGCTGAGCAGGGATCCAGGAGTGTAGACAAGGTAGATTTAGAGAAGATGACACTAGGAGACTGGTTTGAATACATGAAAGTACACCTGAGAAAACGGATAGTGGATAAGACAGAGAAGATGATAGAGGATATGACAAGTAAATCTTTGAGAGTTCACCACCATATTGCACAGCAGAAGCAAGCAAAGGGAAAAGGGAGTGTTGTGAGTTAGTCTGACATGGTTTGATCATTTAGCTATTGTGCTAAGCCTAGTGTTACTTCTCAACTATACCTGAGAATTATATGCCTTGTTAAGTTAGGTTGCTAAGGTCTTTTTATCGGCTTCGTTGTTTTTTCCTTTCTGTGGGTGAGATTGTTAAAAGCACCTGTATGTATATTATATAACTGAGTTGATGCTAATCTTCATCATAGTTTTGTTTGTGCTAGGAATCACAACTTCTTCGAGTTTATTCTTCATTGTTAATTTTATGCACAGCAAAAGGGAAATGGTCACATATCTACTCGTGATTTAGTGACCAAAAAAGAAAGTCAAAATCTTTAGTAGCAAAACAGTAAATATTTCATAAACAATAAACGTTCAAAGAACATACTTTACGCTGAAAGCAGAAACAAGTAGGACTGTTAAACGCTAAAATCTTGTTTCTTTTAAAGGAATTCACAAAGTCAACTCTGCAATTTGTCTGTTTTTCACCTGAACCACCATCTCTGAACGGCAGTCACAGGAGTATTCAAGAAGGGAGCAAAACGTTGGATCATCGGATTCACCGTCCTTCCTATTCTGCTCCAATTGCTCTGGTGGTATCCTGCTGTTACTGGTGCTTGATACATCAGCTTCAGTAGCTGCCATTAAAGAAAGACAACAAAACCTCAGGCTTTCACTTTATTCTTGAGAACAGCTCTCAACAATCCTGGAAACTACGGTTATCTTTCTTCGTGCAGAGTTATGAAAAGGGTTTTGAAGTTGACGGTTTCTTATGTCACAACACACATGATTTTTAATATAAACAGCAAAAAACACACTTCTCATTACTGACCTAATGGTTCTTAGCCCATGTAACACTTAGTCTCAAAGACAGAGAATCAATAAAGAAGGAAAAAACGGTGGTTCCTCATATAAGCATATGTCCAGTTGATCAAGTTTCAACAAAGAATTCTACTTGGAGATGTTGAGCCAATAGAGCGAAATGATGACTGGAACCAAAACTAGAGCAAGAAAAAACAATTGAAACGAACGTACCTGCCAGTACATGAATGTCTGTATAAAGTTGCGTTGCCATCTGCAGTAAGTAAAATGACAGTTTTGATCAGATAGTACCAGTTAACAATTATCTGCAGTAAGAAGAAAGAGCGTACGAGAGCAGAGAGATAATCAGAAGGAAGCCAATGGCTATCTCAGCCTGCGATGAGAGGATGTTGAGGGTAGTTGTGTTTGATTCCACCCATACACAAGGGTCTTCCAAGTACTTTCTGATAACCATTACAACACAGGAGGACACACAGAAAGAATTAAGCATCATTAAGAATCCACGAATGAAAACAAGTACTATGATCAAACCTGCTGATCAGATTGATGCGAACTACCTGTATATGGTGGAACGAGTGAAGTTACGTCTCAAGAACTTGGCTACTTGTTCGAGTGCTCGACACAAGATGGGAATCAAAGCAACTGCGACAAATCGATAAGGAGACTAATCATTAGAGTGTATGTAATCAGAAGAAATTCACAGCAAAAGGAAAACTCAATCAACTCTTACACTTGAGACAGAGATGTGAAGTGACAAATGTAAGGCAGTAGATGAAATAGATGAAATCCTTTGCTCCCACAATTGATTGAAAATAAACTTGCAGGCCTTGCATGTTCCATGCCCTTGGCCTCTGCAGATAACAAAAATCGGCTAATCAAAGGAAATTCGACACTGTATGGTTCCAAGAGAGTAGAAAAGGGAGATCACAACTTACCCCGTAAAGAGAGTACAAGGAATACAGAGATGAGCACGCAGTTCCGATGAAAGATAGACGATAAGCCCTATTAGAGAGGTTCTTTGGTACTAGAGGTAACACTGCCAGCACAGCAATAACAAAAACCTGCGAAATATGAAATATAGATTAAGAGACTAAACACGGGAAAAAAAAAAGTAATGTGAAGTATGCCACACTAAATGCATCTGTCTTCAGTAGTTCATATTCTGAGTATAACAAGCACACCAAGACATGAGAGCAAAAAGACGACGACAGTGCACCATAATACATCTCATAAATGTCCGAGAAGGAGTCAACAGCAGAAAGTAACAGTATCAGAGACCTAATGCGAGAGCTAAAGTCGTTTAAAATAATGAAAATCTAGACTTTTGAATGTAAAAAGAAGGCTCAGAGCGATCAACAAAATAAGTCCGCAGTTCATTGCATATAGAGTGATTCTGATCAATAAAATATGAAGAGAGAAGAAACACTCAGGCTAAAATATTTTTTTAATGGTGCATCAATCAAGAACAAGAAACTTCAATAGGGAAACATAATAATAGTATTACCCAAGCATTGACAGAAAACTGAATGGTCTGCTGATCCCAGCGCACTGAACTTGAGTTTGCACCTGTCGTAGCAGATGACCCAGTGGTTCGAGGAACCGATCCTGATGCACAGAGTTCAATGAGTATTAATTAGGTAGTAAGAATCTCATATAAGGATTAACTAAAGTAATTGACTATATATAAATGTTAACCAGAGTTCCGTGAACGAGGTTGTTGTTGTTCATTTGCATTAGTAGAAGATGCAGATGGTCTTGCAGATTGCGAAGAAGATGAAGTCGTCGAAGACATAGGCTCCACAACAAGATCAGGATCCTACAAGATGAACATCTAAACTTCAAATCGCAAAATCGAGCAAGTACAACCACCACACGTTTAAACCTAAGATCTCAAAGTTCCCCTAATCAAGCTCGAACTCAGAGTGTGAATGAAGACTTAAAACTCGAATTCAGGAGAGGGGAGATGGTACGGACCATGTAGCGTTGGTAGAATTTGCGCTTGTAGTGCTCGACGACCTCAGGGCGAGAAGCCATGTGAGGAGGGATCAGGATATTGGACCAGTAATCCTTCCATCGAGCGTCGTTATCGTAGTCGTACGCTGCCGCCGCAATCTTCTTCAGTCGCTGGGGATCCTCGCCGCCTTCCGCCATCGATACGATCGCTTCTTCAACTCTCCGCCCGATAGATAGATTCGACCCCTTTTTTATTTGGTCCAGTTTTCTTTTTGTAAAGGGAATCTTCCAAATACGACGGCGTTTGGGAAAAATAAATCTTGCCGTATTAAATGTGTTGACTTTAAAGAAATGAAATTTCATTTACGTGTGCTCTCTTTTTCAATTCATGCAAGCTATTGTATTATATATGCGTAAACTTAGTTATAATTAGCTGTTTCTACGTATTATAACATCTATAAAACATCATCATCATCCATACTCAAATCCAACGAAACCCAAACAAGAAATAATTCAACTTTTATTTTATTATAAAAAAAATGTCTTCCCTTAAGCTAAGAAACGCGAACTTTCCCCCGCCGGAGCTCGAAGACCTTTCCGAGCAGCTGCCATCCGATACACAACCCGTGGTGCTCAGAAGACAGAGGTCAGTGTCTCAACGAGCCATGTCAAACACGCTGACATCAGCAGCTAATCTCTCAAACCTCCTCCCAACCGGAACACTCCTCGCGTTTCAGCTCCTAACTCCCGTTTTTACTTCAAACGGCGTCTGCGACCACGCAACGCGTTTGCTAACCGCTGTTCTCCTCTTCCTCTTAGCCGCGTCTTGCTTCGTCAGCTCCTTCACCGACAGCGTTAAAGCCGACGACGGAGCAGTCTACTACGGTTTTGTCACGTTCAATGGAATGTGGGTCGTTGATTACCCTGACACGTCCGGGTTGGGTTTACCCGATTTATCCAAGTATCGGATGCGGTTCGTTGACTGGATCCATGCTACGTTGTCGGTTTTAGTGTTTGGAGCGGTTGCGTTGAGAGATAAGTATGTAACGGATTGCTTTTATCCGTCGCCTGAGAAAGAGACCAAACATGTTCTGGACATTGTTCCGGTGGGGATTGGGGTCATATGTAGCTTATTGTTTACGGTTTTTCCGACGAGGCGTCTCGGAATTGGATATCTTGTCACCGGAAATGTTGGTCGCCGGTAAATATTATAGCGTTTTATATTTCGTTTAAAACACATTAGGACAATGGTAGCGTTTTCTTGGTGCGTTGACTTTCTTTGTGTTGTTTAACTTGTTGATTGTTTGTAAATTTGTATTCATATGTTATTCTTTGTTTGTTTTATATAGCTGCTGTTGATCAATTATATAAGCAAGCGGGCTCATATATGTTATAAAATTTTAGAAGATATATATTATCTGTTACGTCTTAAATGAAGTATTTTTATATCTAAAATGTATTTTGTTCACTTTACATAACCAATTGATCAGAAAAACACGTGAATGTAAGTACGTTTTGCATGTTACTTAGAAAGCGTTGACTTTACTCTTTTGAGTATATAAAGATTAATTATCAAAAGTTTTATGTTAGATTGTTAGCTATTTATATCATGATTTTATTATTATTTTACGTACAACAAAATGACTGATACTTCATTCATTAAGATCTGAATTTTTCGAGTGTTTATTTCTCATATATCTCAAAATATAAACCACATTGTAACAAGAAACAAAACTATAACTAGAAAACTTAGATTCTATATTTTAAGCAAAACAAAAAAAACTTTGATTCTATAAACTTAATCTCACTTTTGAATTGATCTTAAAAAATACTAAATCTCTATTTTCAACATTTCGAGTAAAAAATCGTTCCATGAATCAATAGGACCTGGTAAACACCAATGTACAGAATCATTGTATAAACATGATCTCTTCTTCTGCACTTCTTCAGAATCTTCTTGAGTTTCTTAAAGCCAACACCAGGTAAATTCTTCTTCTCCTTCTGTTCTTGCTCATACTTCTTACAAAACTTCATTTTTTCACAATCTCCCAGCCGGTTATGAGTGAAAATCAAATCAACAAAACACACACACACAAGAAAAGTTATCAAAAGGTTATCTCTCTTTGATAGTTTAATTCAATGTATTTTTTGAATTTTAAAGCTAAATTCTAAATATTTTCACAAATAAATATATTACCATACAAAATATTTTCAGATTTAAAACTAAATTTTAATTAATTTCCCAAATAAAAGTATAAACCATACAAAATGTTTTAAACTTACAAATTTTAAATTTTATAAAAATTATTATTAAAATCAAAGTACTTGTAAAAACAATACAAGTCAATAATGACACACACCTAAGGATCATTTTCTTGGCTTTAAACCTTTCATTTAGCACCATCTTCTCAATGACTATCTTTATCTGCACGTAGCCAAGCTGCTGCTGTCTAATCACAAACACGAACCAAAAGTTAATCTTGAGGAAAAGAAGATGGGTTCGGTCGGAATCAAGAGAATTGTCTTACTCACATAGTATTCTTCATCAATAATGGCGTTAATTTCGTGCTGAAAAAAAACTCATGGTAGATTGGTTCCACACGAGAGTCATCCATTTCCCACACGAGATGAAGCAAAGATTGGTTTCGAGCGAGAAGAAGCAGTGAGGCAGTCTCAGTTGGAGAGAAAGTCAGATGGCTTGGTGTGCTAAACCAGTTTTGATTCTTTAAAGCAGCGATTTTGAATGAGGACATTGGGCCGTGTAATTTATTAATGATACAGCGGTAATAAGTTTTTAAACCAGTGTAACGGTCATATATTTCTTACTGGGTAACAATCTTATCATGCATAGTTTCTTACTGGGTAATAATGAGCCGATTCTTGGTATGGCGTTCAGTAAGTGCGTAGCAGTTAAGAATAGAATGGAACGCTTGTTTAAGCATTCTTCTTCCTCTCTTCTTCCTTTCTTCTTTATCTTTTCCTTATTTTTGCATTTTTTTTTAAATGTTAAGCATCCGGGGGTAAGCACCCCGGGTTAATGATGCTCTTACTTTACTCTTTTGAGTATATAAAGATTATCAAAAGTTTTAAGTTAGATTGTTAGCTATTTCTATCAAGATTTTATTATTATTTTACGTAAAGCAAAATGACTAAGACTTCATTCATTAAGATCTGAATTTGTTGAATGTTTATATTTCTCATATATCTCAAAATATTTACCACATTGTAACGAGAAACAAACTATAACTACAAAACTTAGATTCTATTTAACTTAATCTCACTTTTGAATTGATTTTTAAAAAATACTAAATCTCTTTTTTTGGGTCAAATCTCTATTTGAAAAAATACTAAATCTATATTTTCAACATTTCGAGTAAAAAATCGTTCCATGAATCAATAGGACCTGGTAAACACCAATGTACACAATCATTGTATAATATAACTTTATCTTCCGGTTTATGTCCAAATCTGCTCGGATGTCCATCTGGTCTTAACAACATCATCTGTGTTACATCTAGTAATCTCAAATTTAATCCAATGTTTTTGTTTCTGTCTCTTTTCGCAATGCGAAATTCATCGAGTTGAATAGTGTGTGTCTCTAGATTCATGCCTTCCAACTCTGTCTCGTTGCTCCTAAAACAGAAAAAAAAACAATTAAATAAATAATGTCCATGTCAGGAAGAGAACATTCGTATCAAAACAAACTCAAGTGATTTTAATACAAAGTGGTTAATGCCTGTTGAACCATACCTAAAAGGCTGAGTTTTCAAGCAATTGCCACCTTTATCCCATTCACCGTTCTCAAAGTGTGAAGGTGCAAATGTTCTTAGAAACACCTCTCCTTTAAAGTTATCCAATCCGATGATTGTTTTAAATGTTGTTCTTAAGGCTCTTCTATATGCAAAATGTGCCCCGACATTTCTGACTCCGGGAATGTAACAATACAAACATCCTATCATTTTTTGTTTGTCATAAAGGAAGAGTGGTCGAAAGAACCATTGCCCGGAGGAGATGATGATGTAATCGAACTCGGCGACTTGGGAAGCCCAAGAAGGGTCCGGTTCATCGAGGTAGAGGTTGTAGAATGAGTTAGGACCAGCTGGACCGTTTTCCTCGGACCGAACCAAATGTGTTGTCCAAAAGGTGGCGATTGTGAAGTTGTACGTTTTGTATTTCCATCTTTGGAAGTTAAAGTCGAAGTCTTGTTGTCGTGAGTCATCCTCGGGTTCTTCCACCTAAAATGTTAAGGTTAAGGTTGCTTATTCATCAAGTTATCTAATTTGTGGGATGGGGTCAAATAATTTATTCATGCATGCGTCCATACTCAACGTAAGGAAAACTCGAACATGCAAACTTTTGTAAATCATTGATCAGTTAATTGGCGAAAGAATGAAGTTTATAATTATTTTTCATAACCATAAAATAATAATAGTAAAACAAAGCAATTAATTAATTATTTAAATTTAAGCATGAGAAAAGGGTACCCTCGAGAGTAGGCAGATCAAAGACTGTACGTGGTTTCTGTTAACGGAGTCACCAACAAACGCCATGCTTTTTCCTCTAACGATCTCAAGAAACTCGTAAGGATCAAACAAAGGGAGATCACACTCTTTTGGTTTCCATCTCCATTTCAAAAAACCTAAATCAGGTCTTCCATATTTCATGCAGTTTTGGTGTTCGTGTATGGCCCAACATGTCGTGTTTGTGTAGTACGGAGCTTTAGGGTTTGGAACCCACTCACCGGTGAATAGATCGCATCCCTTTGATTTTCTCCTTTTCCGCCGATGCTTCTTTTCTTGATGATCAACATTTGATGATGAGATGGAAACGTCGCTATGCAAAGATGATGGTGGCTCGAGACCATGAAATGTGTCGTCATAATCGTTCTCATCCACCGATTGTTGTAAAGATATTGTCTCACCATGATCCGATGATGATGATGATGATGATGATGATGATGATAATGATAGTGATGGCGAGGAGCGAGATGAATGGTTAGACGTAGAAGAGAGCGATGGAAAAGGTTTCTCCGATGATGATGATGATAGTGATGGCGAGGAGCCAGATGAATGGTTAGACGACGTAGAAGAAATCGATGGGAAAGGTTTCTCCGATGATGATGTTGTTAAACGTTTGTATATCGACGACGACGATGATGATGATGAATAATAGATAGGATAACCAAAAAGAAGATAAAGAATTGGAGCTATTGTGAGTAGTATAAGAGGGATGATCACTAGTCCTATTCGAAACCTTGTCACGGGAAGTTCCATCTCGTTATCGCCAAAAACTAAACCATTTTTAAGAAAGAGAATAGTAAAAATGTGACTAGGAATGAAAATATCTATTTTTACTTTCAAGGGAGATGAGAGATCCTAAGAAGACTCTGGATTAGCATGAAACAAGGTTAGCTAATAGGTAATTTACTAAAATAAAACAACCATATTCAGTGTTTTACATTATTTAATTTGATGCATTTTTGTAGGCTATGTATAATGTATGTGTTAACTAACAAGAAGCTACATTTTTCAAAATTTTCAGATACAAAAGAGACTGAATCAGTGGATTTGCTCTCAAACCGGTTTGGTTTAGCTGAGAGTTTTATAACCAAACGGTCCTTGTAAACCATCTTGATCTGGGCCGTTCTTCCCAGCCAAAGATGGCTCATCCATGGGAATAGCTTGCTAAGCTCATTTCCTAAAGTCTTTGGCCTCACTTCCTCTCTACAGCTTCCATTATATCTTCCCGTGACACCACACTTCCCCACCTGAAAAGCAATCAGCTCTTTATTAAATCCGGGAAGCAACAAGATTTGATGAAACAAAAAAGGCCACTTAAAGGGTGACGTCTACGAGCAATGCAGCTTCATTTGACAATGTTGGCTAGATGATCAGCACCTGCGAATCCAGGAGTTAGAGAAGCAACCAACCAGATCACATATGATAAATGCATCTTCTTGATGCATTCGTTTTAGAAAAAAAAAAACTGAAAGATGAATCTGTATATATAATAATATTATAATAACACTAATAATATTAGTGTAATATTAATAATATTGTATTATTTCTATTATATTTTTATAAATAATATAATACTCTATTTTTAAAAATAGAATATTTAACATAGAATATTAAAATAATGTCTCGTAAATATTATATACTATTATAAAAATAAATAAAACTAGAATATTATTTATTAAATATTATATTATATAATTTACTAAATAAAAATATTATATTATTTATTAAAATAGAATATTATATTAAATCCTATATTCAGTTAGGATATAGAATATTATTTATATTAAATATTATATTCTATTCAGTTATATTAAATATTATATTCTAAATTCAGTTATGATATATAATAGAAGAAGTATAAATATTATTCTATAAATATCTATCTGAAAAATGTTTGATAAAATAAAAAATATGTAAATATATAATATAAAATAATGTTTAGTTAGGATATAGAATATAAGAGATAAAAATATTATTTATTAAAAATATAAAAATATAAAAATATGAAAATAGAATATTCGATATTATAATATTAAAAAATAGAATAAAGTATTTAAAATAGAATAATAATATTATTAGAGTGGGTTTTGTTTGAAGAAACAAAGATTCGCAGAGAAACATATTCAACCTTATGCTTCAAAACAATAAATCAATAGAGTTTGAAAACAAAGAAAAAGAGAGGTTGTTTTCAAAAGATATAATATACAGAGAGAGATAATTGGTTTCTAACGGATCTATTTCCTTTTTTTCTCTTTCCAATTTCATTTTCTATTTCCTTTCGAAATTCTAACTCTTCTGGGGAACTTTTAATAGTGAATTATTGTTGTTGTTGATTAAGTTTGGTAAATCTCTGAGCTTTCTTTGAGTTAATAACCAATTGTGGCATTGATCTATAGTCTATAGTTTTGTTTTTATCCTCAGGTATCAAAGCGTTTGGAGGAACTGAAAGTGGACTATTAGAAGACAATTGAATAACCGTAAGAAAAATAACATGTACCATGTGATTAGGATTCGAATTGTGTACTCATATCTTTTTAATCTTTATCTTGTTGGAATATATTCTTATTCATCATATTTTGTCAAGTTGGGTGTGTGGGGAATATCTTAATCAGAAACCCCCTCTGATTCATCTTAAGCAACTTCTAGGTACATAAGAAGGTATATGCTCCAGCTTTGCGTAGTTAATAGTGACTTTGTGTTATGTAGATACAATCTCATAATTACAAATGTGAAATGTTGATCATTTTCTTTTGCTTAGTAATTCTCAGAATATTGATAATATAAAAGGTGTATGTATGTATGTACAAAATCTTTTCTAAACCATTCTACCTTTAGACCAGAATAATTACTTACTTTTCCAAATGAAAGGTCAAGTGTTGATTGGTATTACAAAATTGTATAATCTTTTATGTTTTGTAGCTTTTGTTTTTTTTTTTTTTTTTTTTTGTCGGCTAAAATTTTATTATGAATTAGTATCAAAGTTTACAAGAGATTCTAAAAATCTTGGACAACTATTATATACAGACCATAATGAAGAAGAAAGGAGGGCCTGTTTAGCTAAAGTATCAGCACATTGATTTGTATGTCGAGAGCTATGTCGAAATTCTGCAGCTTGAAATTGCATCTTCCACTGTTGTATCGTTCTCATTGTCACTTTTATTATTATGTTGGTTTCTGTCGAATTAAGAAGCCGATTCAAATTGATATTATCGCCTTCGAAAATGATTTTTCTGTATCCTAAAGACCAACATGCTTGCATAGCCCATATTAGAGCAGAGCCCTCTGCTTCCAAGATGTTAGATCTTCCTTGAAATTGTCCCATTCCACAGTCTAGACACAAACCTGTACTATTTCGAATGATCCATCCCATTCCTGAGGTTGTATTACCTTGATGATGAGACACATCATAGTAGCTTTTGTTGACTTAATGGAGTCATGAATGAGTCACGAGAGGGGCTCATTTTTTGTCATTTAGTGGAGCAGGTAATAAAGCCTTTGTGAATAGAAAATAGAATTTGATTCTTTGGGCCGCGCTACGTGACAGCCCACCTCGAGCTATCCTCCCAAATGATATACGTGTCATTATTTAATTGGTTTGTAGTTATCTATCTTTAGCGTGGCTGCCAATCTAGTAATGTTGTTGCTTGTTATGCTGGACGAAAGATAATGTCAAAATGATTTGTTCAAAACAATAGAATAAAATAAATGTATTAATTTTTAGATTTGTTGCTTTATTTAGTGGTCAGGAATCACGCAACCTATCGTTGAAAAAATAGAACAAAAATCAACGGCTCAGGAGAGCTTCGCCTTATTTTTAACGCGAAACCTTTTCTTTAAGGTTAAAGGGTAAACACGTAATTTGCGTGGCGCAATTAGAGCTTATATAAAGGGGTGTTTCTACGTTGGCTTCCTCTTCACGAACGCCTCTCATTGCTTCATCATTACCAAATCATCATCTTCAACCCTGTCTCAATTTAGGGTTTTCTCTTTTTATTTGATCAAAAGTCTTGCTCTTTTCCCCAATCATCTGGATCTGGTGAGCTTTTGCGTTATAGATCTATCTGATTATTGTTCTTATCACGATATTGCTTTTCTTAATGAAAAATTCTCGCTTGTTTCGTTTTTTTTCAGGTTTGATTTCTGGAAAGAAGGGATTCTTAATTCGTGTTCTTGATTTAAAATTTATATATATGTAAGTATCTCTAAAATTTGATCTACCTTTTCGATTGATCCTACGCAGATTCATCATTCTGAGCTGTATTGATATTCTTTTACGTTATGTTTGACTTTATATCTGGATCGAAGGACTTAGATTTATTAATAACGAATCAAATTAAATAATTTGCTGTAATCATGTGTCATCTAGAATGAGTAGTAAACAGTTATTCGAGATTTATTGAAATTTCAAAACTTTGAACATTGATGAGTATCTGTTGAGTCCCTTGTTCCTCTTTTACCTGACCATATCGTTTGTTTTTTGTTAATTACAGAACGCGTGAATGAGCTTATGATGGAATCTAAAGGTGGTAAAAAGAAGTCTAGCAGTAGTAGTAGTTCCTTATTTTACGAAGCTCCCCTCGGTTACAGCATTGAAGACGTACGACCAAACGGTGGAATCAAGAAATTCAAATCTTCTGTCTACTCCAACGTAAACTTCTTTGAACCATTTGAGTCTTGTTCAATCATGACAGTATCAAGTTTCTTAACAATGTTTTACTTGCTTTGCAGTGCGCTAAGAGGCCATCCTGAGTTGTAGCGTGCACCGAGTCTCCTACTATAGTTATAGCTGCTTTCTTTAATTTCCAGTTTGTCATTTACGTTCTTCTAAGCTCTGTTTCTGCTGGTTCCCCAATCCAATCGTTCTCTCCTCCTACAACAAACAAGGCGACATGGCCTTATCTGCAATCGGTTTCGAAGGTTACGAGAAGCGGCTCGAGGTCTCCTTCTTCGTGCCCAGCATCTTCCAAGACTCCAAGGGCCTGGGTCTCCGTGCTCTGACCAGGTCCCAGCTTGACGAAATACTCACTCCTGCTGCCTGCGAGATCGTTTCTTCTCTCTCCAACGACCTCTTGGACTCTTACGTCCTCTCTGAGTCCAGCTTCTTTGTATACCCTTACAAAGTCATCATCAAGACTTGTGGCACCACCAAGCTCCTCCTCTCTATCCCGCCTCTCCTTCAGCTGGCCGGTGAGCTCTCTCTGAGTGTCAAGTCTGTCAAGTACACTCGTGGCTCCTTCCTCTGCCCTGGCGGCCAGCCTTTTCCTCACCGGAGCTTCTCTGAAGAAGTCTCTGTTCTTGATGGTCACTTTACTAAGCTGGGTTTGAACAGCGTTGCCTACTTGATGGGTAATGATGATGAAAATAAGAAATGGCATGTCTATGCTGCCTCTGCTCAGACCCCCAGCAACCGCGACAACAATGTCTACACGCTTGAGATGTGCATGACTGGTCTAGACAGGGAGAAAGCCTCTGTCTTCTACAAGAATGAAACTGGCGGCGAGACTGGATCAATGACTGACAACTCTGGAATTAGAAAGATCCTTCCTCAGTCCCAGATCTGCGACTTTGAGTTCGAGCCATGTGGCTACTCTATGAACTCCATTGAAGGAGATGCGATCTCCACTATCCATGTGACCCCCGAGGATGGGTTTAGCTACGCTAGCTTCGAAGCTGTGGGTTATGACTTCAACACTATGGACCTGAGCCAGCTGGTGACAAGGGTTCTGTCTTGCTTTGAGCCAAAGCAATTCTCTGTGGCTGTGCACTCGAGCGTTGGAGCGAACGCGTACAAGCCGGAGATCAGTGTAGACTTGGAAGATTACGGGTGCAGGGAGAGGACATTTGAGTCTTTGGGAGAAGAGAGTGGGACGGTGATGTATCAGACGTTTGAGAAGCTAGGCAAGTACTGTGGGTCGCCTAGATCTACATTGAAGTGTGAGTGGAGCAGCAACAATAGCTGCAGCAGCGAGGACGAGAAGGACGAGGGAATCTAGCAGAACTTTATTATCTAAAACTTACTTTAAAAGCTTTTTTTTTTTTGCTTTGTTTTATTAATAATGAATAAAGACTTGTGAAGCTCCTTTCTCAAGCATGTGTTGTTGTTGTGAATTCGTACTTTATAAATTTGGTTTTTAATACATGAAAAACTATTATGTCTGCTATTATGATTTATGGCTCTTTTTACTACTGTCTGTTTAGGTGCGCAATGTAAGATATTGAACTCCATGTCTAGAACATAACATGTTGCACTTGCATACAAATACAATAACTACCAAGTTTTGTTCCACTCCTTGAATCTCCTGCAAATAATCTTTAGGCTCCCGACCCACACTGATATGTCCCTCTTATTAAGACTTGCCTTTTGTTCCCTCTCAATGGTGTCTCCTGCTCCACCAAACTTAGGCCTGGGCAAAATAACCGGAACCGAAGAACCGAACCGAACCGAACCGAATAATTAAACCGAACCGACCAATACCCTCAAATACCGAACGGTTCCTATATTTTTATATCCGAAATAACCGAACCAACCGAACCAACCGAACCGAACGGTACCAATATATAAAAATATTAATTATATATACATATAACATCATTAAATATATATTTTAAATTTAAAATTCTATTAAAAATATCTGAAAATAGTTTATGATAACTAATTTATTTTAAATTTAAAACAAAAGTAAAGAGTATAAACTTCAGTATATAGAGCATTTACTGAAAACTCAATATTTTAGAAGGGTTAACCCACAGTTTTGAAAAAATTGAAAAATATGAGAATGTTGTTTTAATGTATAGTTTCATAGAGAACTAACATAAGATGATGGTCAAAGAGGTTTGGCACCTTTGTTGCCTCTATTTCTCTTGAAAATGAAGATTTTATAATGGTAATTTCACTAATTTAGGCAGTATATGAAATTTTACTAAACTAAATGTTAAAAATTATAATGATTCCTATATTTCATGAAAGAGAGTTAAGAATACTATAATTCAAGTGTAGAATGTGTTTTTAAATTTTAAAATTAAAGTAAAGAGTATAAACTTCAGTATATAGAGCATTTACTGAAAACTCAATATTTTAGAAGGGTTAACCCACAGTTTTGAAAAAATTGAAAAATATGAGAATGTTGTTTTAATGTATAGTTTCATAGAGAACTAACATAAGATGATGGTCAAAGAGGTTTGGCACCTTTGTTGCCTCTATTTCTCTTGAAAATGAAGATTTTATAATGGTAATTTCACTAATTTAGGCAGTATATGAAATTTTACTAAACTAAATGTTAAAAATTATAATGATTCCTATATTTCATGAAAGAGAGTTTAGAATACTATAATTCAAGTGTAGAATGTGTTTTAAATTTAAAACAAAAGTAAAGAGTATAAACTTCAGTATATAGAGCATTTATAGAAAAACTCAATATTTTAGAAGGGTTAACCCACAGTTTTGAAAAAATTGAAAAATATGAGAATGTTGTTTTAATGTATAGTTTCATAGAGAACTAACATAAGATGATGGTCAAAGAGGTTTGGCACCTTTGTTGCCTCTATTTCTCTTGAAAATGAAGATTTTATAATGGTAATTTCACTAATTTAGGCAGTATATGAAATTTTACTAAACTAAATGTTAAAAATTAGAATGATTCCTATATTTCATGAAAGAGAGTTTAGAATACTATAATTCAAGTGTAGAATGTGTTTTAAATTTAAAACAAAAGTAAAGAGTATAAACTTCAGTATATAGAGCATTTACTGAAAACTCAATATTTTAGAAGGGTTAACCCACAGTTTTGAAAAAATTGAAAAATATGAGAATGTTGTTTTAATGTATAGTTTCATAGAGAACTAACATAAGATGATGGTCAAAGAGGTTTGGCACCTTTGTTGCCTCTATTTCTCTTGAAAATGAAGATTTTATAATGGTAATTTCACTAATTTAGGCAGTATATGAAATTTTACTAAACTAAATGTTAAAAATTAGAATGATTCCTATATTTCATGAAAGAGAGTTTAGAATACTATAATTCAAGTGTAGAATGTGTTTTAAATTTAAAACAAAAGTAAAGAGTATAAACTTCAGTATATAGAGCATTTATAGAAAAACTCAATATTTTAGAAGGGTTAACCCACAGTTTTGAAAAAATTGAAAAATATGAGAATGTTGTTTTAATGTATAGTTTCATAGAGAACTAACATAAGATGATGGTCAAAGAGGTTTGGCACCTTTGTTGCCTCTATTTCTCTTGAAAATGAAGATTTTATAATGGTAATTTCACTAATTTAGGCAGTATATGAAATTTTACTAAACTAAATGTTAAAAATTAGAATGATTCCTATATTTCATGAAAGAGAGTTTAGAATACTATAATTCAAGTGTAGAATGTGTTTTAAATTTAAAACAAAAGTAAAGAGTATAAACTTCAGTATATAGAGCATTTATAGAAAAACTCAATATTTTAGAAGGGTTAACCCACAGTTTTGAAAAAATTGAAAAATATGAGAATGTTGTTTTAATGTATAGTTTCATAGAGAACTAACATAAGATGATGGTCAAAGAGGTTTGGCACCTTTGTTGCCTCTATTTCTCTTGAAAATGAAGATTTTATAATGGTAATTTCACTAATTTAGGCAGTATATGAAATTTTACTAAACTAAATGTTAAAAATTATAATGAAAACAGAGACAATAAAGGTTTTAACATCTTTGACCATTAATTATTCTATGTCAGAATATCAGTGCATCATGCAACTATTCATTAAAACAATAATTTCTTACTTTTGATTTTGTCAGTGGACTAATAACTACTAAAATATTAAGTTTTATAGGAAAATTTCCTATATACCAAAGTTATACTCATTAATATTATTTAAAATTTTTAAACCTCATTCTAAATTTATATTGATGTCAGTACATATGCATTTATACATTTAAACAAGATTGGCATATTTTTTTTTATTTTTTTTATAAAAAATATATGGGTTAATCCTACGAAAATATTAAGTTTTTCTTTAATTGTTGTATATATTAAAGCTTATTCTTTAATGTTGTTAAAAATCCCTAAACACTTTATAAAATTTTATTAATGTATGTTAAACTCTCTTTCATGGTACATGGTCATCGTTCTAAATTTTAAGCAATTAAATTAGTAAAACTTTATATAATGTCTAAATTAGTGAACTTACCACTATGAAAATATCTATTTTTTAGAGAAACAGAGACAAAGTATTTAAACTGTTTTGACCATCATCCTATGTCAGTACACGATGCAACTATGCATTTTAACAAGATTTTCATATTTTTGATTATTTTTAAAAATCTGTGGGTTAACCCCTACGAAAATATTGAGTTTTTCTTTAATTGCTATATATATTGAAATTTTTCTTTAATGTTTTTTTTTAAAAATCCCTAATCACATTATAAATTTTTATTAATGTATTTTAAACTCTCTTTCATGATACATGGTCATCATTTTAAATTTTTAACAATTAAATTAGTAAAACTTCATATACTGTCTAAATAAGTGAACTTACCACTATGAAAATATCTATTTTTTAGAGAAAAGGAGACAAAAAAGTATTTAAACCTCTTTGACCATCATCCTATGTAAGTACACGATGAAACTATGCATTTTAAAAAAAATTGTCATATTTTTGATTTTTGATTTTTTTAAAATATGTGTGTTAACCGCTACGAAAATATTGAGTTTTCTTTAATTGATGTATATATTGAGGTTTTTCTTTAATGTTTTTTAAAAATCCCTAACCACTTTATAAATTATTATTCATGTATGTTAAACTCTTTTTCATGGTACATGGTCATCGTTCTAATTTTTTAACAATTACATTAGTAAAACTTCATATACTGTCTAAATTAGTGAACTTACCCTTATGAAAATATCTATTTTTTAGAGAAACGGAAACAACAAAGTATTTAAACAGCTTTGACCATCATCCTATATCAGTACACGATGCAACTATGCATTTTAACAAGATTGTCATATTTTTGATCTTTTAAAAATCTGTGGGTTAACCCTACGAAAATATTGAGTTTTTCTTTAATTGCTATATATATTGAAATTTTTCTTTAATGTTTTTTTTAAAATCCCTAATCACATTATAAATTTTTATTAATGTATTTTAAACTCTCTTTCATGATACATGGTCATCATTTTAAATTTTAACAATTAAATTAGTAAAACTTCATATCTTGTCTAAATAAGTGAACTTACCACTATGAAAATATCTATTTTTAGAGAAAAGGAGACAAAAAGTATTTAAACCTCTTTGACCATCATCCTATGTAAGTACACGATGAAACTATGCATTTTAAAAAATTGTCATATTTTTGATTATTTTTAAAAATTGTCATATTTTTGATCTTTTAAAAATCTGTGGGTTAACCCCTACGAAAATATTGAGTTTTTCTTTAATTGATGTATATATTGAGGTTTTTCTTTAATGTTTTTAAAATCCTAACCACTTTATAAATTATTATTCATGTATGTTAAACTCTTTTTCATGGTACATGGTCATCGTTCTAATTTTTTAACAATTACATTAGTAAAACTTCATATACTGTCTAAATTAGTGAACTTACCCTTATGAAAATATCTATTTTTAGAGAAACGGAAACAACAAAGTATTTAAACAGCTTTGACCATCATCCTATATCAGTACACGATGCAACTATGCATTTTAACAAGATTGTCATATTTTTGATCTTTTAAAAATCTGGGTTAACCCTACGAAAATATTGAGTTTTTCTTTAATGTTTTTAAAATCCTAACCACTTTATAAAATTTTATTATTGTATTTTAAACTCTCTTTCATGGTACATGGTCATCATTTTAAATTTTAACAATTAAATTAGTAAAATTCATATAATGTCTAAATAAGTGAACATACCACTATGAAAATATCTATTTTTAGAGAAAAGGAGACAACAGAGTATTTAAACCTCTTTGACCATCATCTTATGTAAGTACACGATGAAACTATGCATTTTAAAAATTGTCATATTTTTGATTATTTTTAAAAATCTGTGGGTTAACCCTACGAAAATATTGAGTTTTTCTTTAATTGATGTATATATTGAAGTTTATTCTTTAATGTTGTTTAAAATCCTAACCACTTTATAAATTTTATTAATGTATGTTAAACTCTCTTTCATGGTACATGGTCATCGCTCTAATTTTTAACAATTACATTAGTAAAACTTCATATACTGTCTAAATTAGTGAACTTACCCTTATGAAAATATCTATTTTTAGAGAAACGGAGACAACAAAGTATTTAAACCTCTTTGACCATCATCCTATATCAGTACACGATGCAACTATGCATTTTAACAAGATTGTCATATTTTTGATCTTTTAAAAATCTGTGGGTTAACCCTACGAAAATATTGAGTTTTTCTTTAATTGCTATATATATTGAAATTTTTCTTTAATGTTTTTTTTAAAATCCCTAATCACATTATAAATTTTATTAATGTATTTTAAACTCTCTTTCATGATACATGGTCATCATTTTAAATTTTAACAATTAAATTAGTAAAATTCATATAATGTCTAAATAAGTGAACTTACCACTATGAAAATATCTATTTTTAGAGAAAAGGAGACAAAAAGTATTTAAACCTCTTTGACCATCATCCTATGTAAGTACACGATGAAACTATGCATTTTAAAAAAAATTGTCATATTTTTGATTTTTGATTTTTTTAAAATATGTGTGTTAACCGCTACGAAAATATTGAGTTTTCTTTAATTGATGTATATATTGAGGTTTTTCTTTAATGTTTTTTTTAAAATCCTAACCACTTTATAAATTATTATTCATGTATGTTAAACTCTTTTTCATGGTACATGGTCATCGTTCTAATTTTTTAACAATTACATTAGTAAAACTTCATATACTGTCTAAATTAGTGAACTTACCCTTATGAAAATATCTATTTTTTAGAGAAACGGAAACAACAAAGTATTTAAACAGCTTTGACCATCATCCTATATCAGTACACGATGCAACTATGCATTTTAACAAGATTGTCATATTTTTGATCTTTTAAAAAATCTGTGGGTTAACCCCTACGAAAATATTGAGTTTTTCTTTAATGTTTTTTAAAAATCCCTAACCACTTTATAAATTTTTATTATTGTATTTTAAACTCTCTTTCATGGTACATGGTCATCATTTTAAATTTTAACAATTAAATTAGTAAAAATTCATATAATGTCTAAATAAGTGAACATACCACTATGAAAATATCTATTTTAAGCGAAAAGGAGACAACAGAGTATTTAAACCTCTTTGACCATCATCTTATGTAAGTACACGATGAAACTATGCATTTTAAAAAATTGTCATATTTTTGAATTTTTTAAAAATTTGTGGGTTATCCCCTACGAGAATATTGAGTTTTTCTTTAATTGATGTATATATTGAAGTTTATTCTTTAATGTTGTTTAAAAATCCCTAACCACTTTATAAATTTTTATTAATGTATGTTAAACTCTCTTTCATGGTACATGGTCATCGTTCTAATTTTTAACAATTACATTAGTAAAACTTCATATACTGTCTAAATTAGTGAACTTACCCTTATGAAAATACCTATTTTTAGAGAAACGGAGACAACAAAGTATTTAAACCTCTTTGACCATCATCCTATGTAAGTATAATGATGCAACTATGCATTTAAACAAGATTGGCATATTTTTTATTTTTTAAAGAAAACCTGTGGGTTACCAATGAGGAAAATATTAGGCTTTTCGTTAATTGGTGTATATATTGAAACTTATTCTTTGATGTTTTTAAAATCCTAACCACTTTATAAATTTTATTAATGTATTTTAAACTCTCTTTCATGGTACATGGTCATCATTTTAAATTTTAACAATTAAATTAGTAAAACTTCATATACTGTCTAAATTAGTGAACTTACCACTATGAAAATATCTATTTTAGAGAACGGAGACAACAAAGTATTTAAACCTCTTTGACCATCATCCTATGTAAGTACACGATGAAACTATGCATTTTAAAAAAATTGTCATATTTTTGATTTTTGATTTTTTAAAATATTTGTGGGTTAACCCCTACGAAAATATTGAGTTTTCTTTAATTGATGTATATATTGAAGTTTTTCTTTAATGTTTTTAAAAATCCTAACCACTTTATAAATTATTATTCATGTATGTTAAACTCTTTTTCATGGTACATGGTCATCGTTCTAAATTTTTAACAATTAAATTAGTAAAGCTTTATATATTGTCTAAATTAGTGAACTTACCCTTATGAAAATATCTATTTTAGAGAAACGGAAACAACAAAGTATTTAAACAGCTTTGACCATCATCCTATGTTAGTACACGATGCAACTATGCATTTTAACAAGATTGTCATATTTTTGATATTTTAAAGAAATCTATGGTTTAACCCTTACGAAAATATTGAGTTTTCTTTAATGTTTTTTAAAAATCCCTAACCACTTTATAAATTTTTATTATTGTATTTTAAACTCTCTTTCATGGTACATGGTCATCATTTTAAATTTTAACAATTAAATTAGTAAAAATTCATATAATGTCTAAATAAGTGAACATACCACTATGAAAATATCTATTTTAAGCGAAAAGGAGACAACAGAGTATTTAAACCTCTTTGACCATCATCTTATGTAAGTACACGATGAAACTATGCATTTTAAAAAATTGTCATATTTTTGAATTTTTTAAAAATTTGTGGGTTATCCCCTACGAGAATATTGAGTTTTTCTTTAATTGATGTATATATTGAAGTTTATTCTTTAATGTTGTTTAAAAATCCCTAACCACTTTATAAATTTTTATTAATGTATGTTAAACTCTCTTTCATGGTACATGGTCATCGTTCTAAATTTTTAACAATTACATTAGTAAAACTTCATATACTGTCTAAATTAGTGAACTTACCCTTATGAAAATACCTATTTTTTAGAGAAACGGAGACAACAAAGATTTTAAGCCTCTTTGAAAATCATCCTATGTAAGTATACGATGCAACTATGCATTTAAACAAGATTGGCATATTTTTTTATTTTTTTTAAAGAAAACCTGTGGGTTACCACGTAGGAAAATATTAGGCTTTTCGTTAATTGGTGTATATATTGAAACTTATTCTTTGATGTTTTTAAAAAATCCCTAACAACTTTATAATTTTTTTATTAATGTATGTTAAACTCTCTTTCATAGTACATGGTCATCGTTCTAAATTTTAAACAATTAAATTAGTAAAGCTTTATATATTGTCTAAATTAGTGAACTTACCACTATGAAAATTATTTTTTTTAGAGAAACGGAGACAACAAAGTATTTAAACAGCTTTGACCATCATCCTATGTTAGTACACGATGCAACTATGCATGTAAAAAAGATTGTCATATTTTTGATATTTTAAAGAAATCTATGGTTTAACCCTTACGAAAATATTGAGTTTCTCTTTAATTGCTGTATATATTGAAGTTTTTATTTAATATTTTTTAAAAATCCCTAACCACTTTATAAATTTTTATTAATGTATTTTAAACTCTCTTTCATGGAACATGGTCATCGTTTTAAATTTTTAACAATTAAATTAGGAAAACTCCATATACTGTCTAAATAAGTGAGTTTACCACTATGAAAATATCTATTTTTTAGAGAAACGGAGACAACAAAGTATTTAAACCTCTTTGACCATCATCCTATGTAAGTACAAGATGAAACTATGCATTTTTTTTTTAAAAAAATCATATTTTTCTATTTTTTAAAAAATTATGTGGATTAACCCCTACGAAAATATTGAGTTTTCTTTAATTGCTGTATATATTGAAGTTTTTCTTTAATGTTTTTTAACAATCCCTAACCGCTTTATAAATTTTTATTAATGTATGTTAAACTCTCTTTCATGGTACATGGTCATCTTTCTAAATTTTTAACGATTAAGTTAGTAAAACTTCATATATTTTCTAAATTAGTGAACTTACCACTATGAAAATATCTATTCTTTATAGAAACGGAGACAATATATATTTCAAACCTCTTTGAAAATCATTCTATGTCAGTACACGTTGCAACTATGGATTTAAAAAAGATTGGCATATTTTTGATTTTTTTTAAAATATTTGTGGGTTAACCCCTACGAAAATATTGAGTTTTCTTTAATTGATGTATATATTGAAGTTTATTCTTTAATGTTGTTTAAAATCCCTAACAACTTTATAATTTTTTTATTAATGTATGTTAAACTCTTTCATGGTACATGGTCATCGTTCTAAATTTTTAACAATTAAATTAGTAAAGCTTTATATATTGTCTAAATTAGTGAACTTACCCTTATGAAAATACCTATTTTTAGAGAAACGGAGACAACAAAGTATTTAAACCTCTTTGACCATCATCCTATGTTAGTACACGATGCAACTATGCATTTAAACAAGATTGGCATATTTTTTATTTTTTAAAGAAAACCTGTGGGTTACCAATGAGGAAAATATTAGGCTTTTCGTTAATTGGTGTATATATTGAAACTTATTCTTTGATGTTTTAAAAATCCCTAACAACTTTATAATTTTTTTATTAATGTATGTTAAACTCTCTTTCATAGTACATGGTCATCGCTCTAAATTTTAAACAATTAAATTAGTAAAGCTTTATATATTGTCTAAATTAGTGAACTTACCACTATGAAAATTATTTTTTAGAGAAACGGAGACAACAAAGTATTTAAACAGCTTTGACCATCATCCTATGTTAGTACACGATGCAACTATGCATGTAAAAAGATTGTCATATTTTTGATATTTTAAAGAAATCTATGGTTTAACCCCTACGAAAATATTGAGTTTTCTTTAATTGCTGTATATATTGAAGTTTTATTTAATATTTTTAAAAATCCCTAACAACTTTATAATTTTTATTAATGTATTTTAAACTCTCTTTCATGGAACATGGTCATCGCTTTAAATTTTAACAATTAAATTAGGAAAACTCCATATACTGTCTAAATAAGTGAGTTTACCACTATGAAAATATCTATTTTTTAGAGAAACGGAGACAACAAAGTATTTAAACCTCTTTGACCATCATCCTATGTAAGTACAAGATGAAACTATGCATTTTTTTAAAAATCATATTTTTCTATTTTTAAAAATTATGTGGATTAACCCCTACGAAAATATTGAGTTTTCTTTAATTGCTGTATATATTGAAGTTTTTCTTTAATGTTTTTAACAATCCCTAACCGCTTTATAAATTTTATTAATGTATGTTAAACTCTTTCATGGTACATGGTCATCGCTCTAAATTTTTAACAATTACATTAGTAAAACTTCATATACTGTCTAAATTAGTGAACTTACCCTTATGAAAATATCTATTTTTAGAGAAACGGAGACAACAAAGTATTTAAACCTCTTTGACCATCATCCTATGTTAGTACACGATGCAACTATGCATGTAAAAAGATTGTCATATTTTTGATATTTTAAAGAAATCTATGGTTTAACCCTTACGAAAATATTGAGTTTTCTTTAATTGCTGTATATATTGAAACTTATTCTTTGATGTTTTTAAAAATCCCTAACAACTTTATAATTTTTTTATTAATGTATGTTAAACTCTTTCATGGTACATGGTCATCGTTCTAAATTTTAACAATTAAATTAGTAAAGCTTTATATATTGTCTAAATTAGTGAACTTACCACTATGAAAATTATTTTTAGAGAAACGGAGACAACAAAGTATTTAAACCTCTTTGACCATCATCCTATGTTAGTACACGATGCAACTATGCATGTAAAAAGATTGTCATATTTTTGATTTTTTAAAATATTTGTGGGTTAACCCCTACGAAAATATTGAGTTTTCTTTAATTGCTGTATATATTGAAGTTTTATTTAATATTTTTAAAATCCCTAACCACTTTATAATTTTTATTAATGTATTTTAAACTCTCTTTCATGGAACATGGTCATCGCTCTAAATTTTTAACAATTAAATTAGAAAACTCCATATACTGTCTAAATTAGTGAACTTACCCTTATGAAAATATCTATTTTTAGAGAAACGGAGACAACAAAGTATTTAAACCTCTTTGACCATCATCCTATGTAAGTACAAGATGAAACTATGCATTTTAAAAATTGTCATATTTTTGATTTTTTAAAATATTTGTGGGTTAACCCCTACGAAAATATTGAGTTTTCTTTAATTGCTGTATATATTGAAGTTTTTCTTTAATGTTTTTAAAATCCCTAACCACTTTATAAATTTTATTAATGTATGTTAAACTCTCTTTCATGGTACATGGTCATCTTTCTAAATTTTTAACGATTAAGTTAGTAAAACTTCATATATTTTCTAAATTAGTGAACTTACCACTATGAAAATATCTATTCTTTATAGAAACGGAGACAATATATATTTCAAACCTCTTTGAAAATCATTCTATGTCAGTACACGTTGCAACTATGGATTTAAAAAAGATTGGCATATTTTTGATTTTTTTTTTTAAAATATTTGTGGGTTAACCCCTACGAAAATATTAAGATTTTATTTAATTGCTGTATATATTGAAGCTTATTCTTTAATTTTGTTACAAATGAAAGAGCATAAACTTTAGTATATAGAGCATTTACCGAAAAACTCAATATTTTAGAAAATATTCAAAAACTTAAAAATCTGGTTTTAATGTATAGTTTAATAGAGAACTAACATAAGATGATGGTCAAAAAGGTTTAGAACCTTGGTTGCCTCCATTTCTATAGAAAATGAAGATTTTATAATTTTGATTCCACTAATCTAGACAGTATATGAAATTTTACTAAACTAAATGTTAAAAAATTAGAATGATTCCTATACCATGAAAAATAGTTTACAATACATTAATTTAAATGTATAATTTGTTTTTATTTTTTACAAATGAAAGAGCATAAACTTGAGTATATAGAGTATTTACAGAAAAACTCAATATTTTTTAGAAGGGGTTAACCCACAGATTTTGGAAAATTTTCAAAAATTTAAAAATCTGGTTTTAATGTATAGTTTCATAGAGAACTAACATAAGATGATGATCAAAGAGGTTTAGAACTTTGGTTGCCTCCGTTTCTATAGAAAATGAAGATTTTATAATTTTAATTCCACTAATCTAGGCAGTATATGAAATTTTACAAAACTAAATGTTAAAAAATTAGAATGATTCCTATACCATGAAAAAGAGTTTACAATACATTAATTTAAATGTATAATGAGTTTTGATTTTTTTACAAATGAAAGAGCATAAACTTTAGTATATAGAGTATTTACCGAAAAACTCAATATTTTTTAGAAGGGGTTAACCCACAGATTTTGGAAAATTTTCAAAAATTTTCAAAAATGGTTTTAATGTATGGTTTCATAGAGAAATAACATAAGATGATGGTCAAAGAGGTTTAGAACCTTTGTTGCCTCCGTTACTATAGAAAATTAATATTTTATAATTTTAATTCCACTAATCTAGGCAGTATATGAAATTTTACTAAACTAAATGTTAAAAAATTAGAATGATTCATATACGATGAAAAATATTTTAGAATACATTAATTCAAATGTATAATGTGTTTTGATTTTTTACAAATGATAGAGCATAAACTTTAGTATATAGAGCATTTACGAAAAACTCAATATTTTAGAAGGGTTAACCCACAGTTTTGAAAATTTTTCAAAATTTTAAAAATCTGGTTTTAATGTATAGTTTCATAGAGAACTAACAGAAGATGATGGTCGAAGAGGTTTAGAACTTTGGTTGCCTCCGTTTCTATAGAAAATGAAGATTTTGTAATTTTAATTCCACTAATCTAGGCAGTATATGAAATTTTACTAAACTAAATGTTAAAAAATTAGAATGATTCATATACGATGAAAAATATTTTAGAATACATTAATTCAAATGTATAATGTGTTTTGATTTTTTTACAAATGATAGAGCATAAACTTTAGTATATAGAGTATTCACCGAAAAACTCAATATTTTAGAAGGGGTTAACCCACGGATTTTGAAAATTTTTCAAAATTTTAAAAATCTGGTTTTAATGTATAGTTTCATAGAGAACTAACATAAGATGATGGTCGAAGAGGTTTAGAACTTTGGTTGCCTCCGTTCTATAGAAAATGAAGATTTTGTAATTTTAATTCTACAAATTTAGCAGTATATGAAATTTTACTAAACTAAATGTTAAAAAATTAGAATGATTCATATACCATGAAAAATAGTTTAGAATACATTAATTCAGATGTATAAAGTGTTTTGATTTTTTAACAAATGAAAGAGCATAAACTTTAGTATATAGAGTATTTACCGAAAAACTCAATATTTTTTAGAAGGGGTTAACCCACAGATTTTGGAAAATTTTCAAAAATGGTTTTAATGTATAGTTTCATAGAGAACTAACATAAGATGATGGTCAAAGAGGTTTAGAACCTTGGTTGCCTCCGTTTCTATAGAAAATGAAGATTTTATCATTTTAATTCCACTAATCTAGGACGTATATGAAATTTTACTAAACTAAATGTTAGAAAATTAGAATGATTCCTATACCATGAAAAATAGTTTAGAATACATTAATTCAGATGTATAATGTGTTTTGATTTTTTTTTTAAAAAATGAAAGAGCATAAACTTTAGTATATAGATCATTTACCGAAAAACTAAATATTTTAGAAGGGGTTGTTAACCCACGGATTTTGGAAAATTTTCAAAAATTTAAATATCTGGTTTTAATTTATATTTTCATAGAAAACTAACATAAGATGATGGTCAAAGAGGTTAGAACCTTGGTTGCCTCCGTTTCTATAGAAAATAAAGATTTTATCATTTTAATTCTACAAATTTAGCAGTATATGAAATTTTACTAAACTAAATGTTAAAAAATTAGAATGATTCCTATATACCATGAAATAGAGTTTAGAATACATTAATTTAAATGTAGATTGTCATTTGATTTTTTAAAAATGAAAGAGCATAAACTTTAGTATATAGAGCATTTATAGAAAAACTCAATATTTTAAGGGTTAACCCACGGATTTTGGAAAATTTTCAAAATTTTAAAAATCTGGTTTTAATGTATAGTTTCATAGAGAACTAACATAAGATGATGGTCGAAGAGGTTTAGAACTTTGGTTGCCTCCGTTTCTATAGAAAATGAAGATTTTGTAATTTTAATTCCACTAATCTAGGCAGTATATGAAATTTTACTAAACTAAATGTTAAAAAATTAGAATGATTCATATACCATGAAAAATAGTTTAGAATACATTAATTCAGATGTATAAAGTGTTTTGATTTTTTAAAAATGAAAGAGCATAAACTTTAGTATATAGAGCATTTATAGAAAAACTCAATATTTTTTAGAAGGGGTTAACCCACAGATTTTGGAAAATTTTCAAAAATGGTTTTAATGTATAGTTTCATAGAGAACTAACATAAGATGATGGTCAAAGAGGTTTAGAACCTTGGTTGCCTCCGTTTCTATAGAAAATAAAGATTTTATCATTTTAATTCTACAAATGTAGCAGTATATGAAATTTTACTAAACTAAATGTTAGAAAATTAGAATGATTCCTATACCATGAAAAATAGTTTAGAATACATTAATTCAGATGTATAATGTGTTTTGATTTTTTTTTTAAAAAATGAAAGAGCATAAACTTTAGTATATAGATCATTTACCGAAAAACTAAATATTTTAGAAGGGGTTAACCCACGGATTTCGGAAAATTTTCAAAAATTTAAATATCTGGTTTTAATTTATATTTTCATAGAAAACTAACATAAGATGATGGTCAAAGAGGTTAGAACCTTGGTTGCCTCCGTTTCTATAGAAAATAAAGATTTTATCATTTTAATTCTACAAATTTAGCAGTATATGAAATTTTACTAAACTAAATGTTAAAAAATTAGAATGATTCCTATATACCATGTAATAGAGTTTAGAATACATTAATTTAAATGTAGATTGTCATTTGATTTTTTTAAAAAAATGAAAGAGCATAAACTTCAGTATATAGAGCATTTATAGAAAAACTCAATATTTTAGAAGGGGTTAACCCACGGATTTTGAAAATTTTTCAAAATTTTAAAAATCTGGTTTTAATGTATAGTTTCATAGAGAACTAACATAAGATGATGGTCGAAGAGGTTAAGAACTTTGGTTGCCTCCGTTTCTATAGAAAATGAAGATTTTGTAATTTTAATTCCACTAATCTAGGCAGTATATGAAATTTTACTAAACTAAATGTTAAAAAATTAGAATGATTCATATACCATGAAAAATAGTTTAGAATACATTAATTCAGATGTATAATGTGTTTTGATTTTTTTTTAAAATGAAAGAGCATAAACTTTAGTATATAGAGCATTTACCGAAAAACTAAATATTTTAGAAAGGGTTAACCCACGGATTTTGGAAAATTTTCAAAAATTTAAAAATCTGGTTTTAATTTTTATTTTCATAGAGAACTAACATAAGATGATGGTCAAAGAGGTTAGAACCTTGGTTGCCTCTGTTTCTATAGAAAATGAAGATTTTATAATTTTAATTCCACTAATCTAGGCAATATATGAAATTTTACTAAACAAAATGTTAAAAAACTAGAATGATTCCTATACCATGAAAAAGAGTTTACCAATACATTAATATAAATGTATAATGAGTTTTGATTGTTTTACAATTGAAAGAGCATAAACTTTATTATATAGAGCATTTACCGAAGAACTCAATATTTTAGAAGGGTTAACCCAGTTTTGGAAAATTTTCAAAACTTAAAAATCTGGTTTTAATGTATAGTTTAATAGAGAACTAACATAAGATGATGGTCAAAGAGGTTTAGAACCTTGGTTGCCTCGCTTCTATAGAAAATTAATATTTTATAATTTTAATTCCACTAATCTAGGCAATATATGAAATTTTACTAAACTAAATGTTAAAAAATTTGAATGATTCATATATCATGAAAAATAGTTTAGAATACATTAATTCAAATGTATAATTTGTTTTGATTTTTTTAAAAAATGAAAGAGCATAAACTTTAGTATATAGAGCAATTACCGAAAAACTCAATATTTTAGAAGGGGACCCACGGATTTTGGAAAATTTTCAAAAATTTAAAAATCTGGTTTTAATGTATAGTTTCATAGAGAACTAACATAAGATGATGGTCAAAGAGGTTTAGAACCTTGGTTGCCTCCGTTTCTATAGAAAATTAATATTTTATAATTTTAATTCCACTAATCTAGGCAGTATATGAAATTTTACTAAACTAAATGTTAAAAAATTAGAATGATTCATATACGATGAAAAATATTTTAGAATACATTAATTCAAATGTATAATGTGTTTTGATTTTTTTACAAATGATAGAGCATAAACTTTAGTATATAGAGTATTCACCGAAAAACTCAATATTTTAGAAGGGTTAACCCACAGTTTTGAAAATTTTCAAAATTTTAAAATCTGGTTTTAATGTATAGTTTCATAGAGAACTAACATAAGATGATGGTCAAAGAGGTTTAGAACTTTGGTTGCCTCCGTTTCTATAGAAAATGAAGATTTTGTAATTTTAATTCCACTAATCTAGGCAGTATATGAAATTTTACTAAACTAAATGTTAAAAAATTAGAATGATTCATATACCATGAAAAATAGTTTAGAATACATTAATTCAGATGTATAAAGTGTTTTGATTTTTTAACAAATGAAAGAGCATAAACTTTAGTATATAGAGTATTTACCGAAAAACTCAATATTTTTTAGAAGGGGTTAACCCACAGATTTTGGAAAATTTTCAAAAATGGTTTTAATGTATAGTTTCATAGAGAACTAACATAAGATGATGGTCAAAGAGGTTTAGAACCTTGGTTGCCTCCGTTTCTATAGAAAATGAAGATTTTATCATTTTAATTCCACTAATCTAGGACGTATATGAAATTTTACTAAACTAAATGTTAGAAAATTAGAATGATTCCTATACCATGAAAAATAGTTTAGAATACATTAATTCAGATGTATAATGTGTTTTGATTTTTTTTTTAAAAAATGAAAGAGCATAAACTTTAGTATATAGATCATTTACCGAAAAACTAAATATTTTAGAAGGGGTTAACCCACGGATTTCGGAAAATTTTCAAAAATTTAAATATCTGGTTTTAATTTATATTTTCATAGAAAACTAACATAAGATGATGGTCAAAGAGGTTAGAACCTTGGTTGCCTCCGTTCTATAGAAAATAAAGATTTTATCATTTTAATTCCACTAATTTAGGCAGTATATGAAATTTTACTAAACTAAATGTTAAAAATTAGAATGATTCCTATATACCATGAAATAGAGTTTAGAATACATTAATTTAAATGTAGATTGTCTTTTGATTTTTTTTAAAAAATGAAAGAGCATAAATTTCAGTATATAGAGCATTTATAGAAAACTCAATATTTTAGAAGGGGTTAACCCAGTTTTGAAAATTTTCAAAATTTTAAAATCTGGTTTTAATGTATAGTTTCATAGAGAACTAACATAAGATGATGGTCAAAGAGGTTTAGAACCTTGGTTGCCTCCGTTTCTATAGAAAATGAAGATTTTATCATTTTAATTCCACTAATCTAGGACGTATATGAAATTTTACTAAACTAAATGTTAAAAATTAGAATGATTCCTATACCATGAAAAATAGTTTAGAATACATTAATTCAGATGTATAATGTGTTTTGATTTTTTTTTTAAAAAATGAAAGAGCATAAACTTTAGTATATAGAGCATTTACCGAAAAACTAAATATTTTAGAAGGGGTTAACCCACAGTTTTGGAAAATTTTCAAAATTTAAATATCTGGTTTTAATTTATATTTTCATAGAAAACTAACATAAGATGATGGTCAAAGAGGTTAGAACCTTGGTTGCCTCCGTTTATAGAAAATAAAGATTTTATCATTTTAATTCCACTAATCTAGGCAAGATATGAAATTTTACTAAACTAAATGTTAAAAATTAGAATGATTCCTATATACCATGAAATAGAGTTTAGAATACATTAATTCAAATGTAGAATGTGTTTTTAAATTTTAAAACAAAAGTAAAGAGTATAAACTTCAATATATAGAGCATTTATAGAAAAACTCAATATTTTAGAAGGGGTTAACCCACGGATTTTGAAAATTTTTCAAAATTTTAAAAATCTGGTTTTAATGTATAGTTTCATAGAGAACTAACATAAGATGATGGTCGAAAAGGTTAAGAACTTTGGTTGCCTCCGTTTCTATAGAAAATGAAGATTTTGTAATTTTAATTCCACTAATCTAAAAGATATGAAATTTTACTAAACTAAATGTTAAAAAATTAGAATGATTCATATACCATGAAAAATAGTTTAGAATACATTAATTCAGATGTATAATGTGTTTTGATTTTTTTTTAAAATGAAAGAGCATAAACTTTAGTATATAGAGCATTTACCGAAAAACTAAATATTTTGGAAAGGGTTAACCCACGGATTTTGGAAAATTTTCAAAAAGTTAAAAATCTGGTTTTAATTTTTATTTTCATAGAGAACTAACATAAGATGATGGTCAAAGAGGTTAGAACCTTGGTTGCCTCTGTTTCTATAGAAAATGAAGATTTTATAATTTTAATTCCACTAATCTAGGCAATATATGAAATTTTACTAAACAAAATGTTAAAAAACTAGAATGATTCCTATACCATGAAAAAGAGTTTACCAATACATTAATATAAATGTATAATGAGTTTTGATTGTTTTACAATTGAAAGAGCATAAACTTTATTAAATAGAGCATTTACCGAATAACTCAATATTTTAGAAGGGGGTTACCCCACGGATTTTGGAAATTTTCAAAAACTTAAAAATCTGGTTTTAATGTATAGTTTAATAGAGAACTAACATAAGATGATGGTCAAAAAGGTTTAGAACCTTGGTTGCCTCCGTTTCTATAGAAAATTAATATTTTATAATTTTAGTTCCACTGATCTAGGCAATATATGAAATTTTACTAAACTAAATGTTAAAAAATTAGAATGATTCCTATATACCATGAAATAGAGTTTAGAATACATTAATTTAAATGTAGATTGTCATTTGATTTTTTTAAAAAAATGAAAGAGCATAAACTTCAGTATATAGAGCATTTATAGAAAAACTCAATATTTTAGAAGGGGTTAACCCACGGATTTTGAAAATTTTTCAAAATTTTAAAAATCTGGTTTTAATGTATAGTTTCATAGAGAACTAACATAAGATGATGGTCAAAGAGGTTTAGAACCTTGGTTGCCTCCGTTTATAGAAAATGAAGATTTTGTAATTTTAATTCCACTAATCTAGGCAAGATATGAAATTTTACTAAACTAAATGTTAAAAATTAGAATGATTCATATACCATGAAAAATATTTTAGAATACATTAATTTAAATGTATAATGAGTTTTGATTGTTTTACAATTGAAAGAGCATAAACTTTAGTATATAGAGCATTTACCGAAAAACTAAATATTTTAGAAGGGTTAACCCACGGATTTTGGAAAATTTTCAAAAATTTTAAAAATCTGGTTTTAATTTTTATTTTCATAGAGAACTAACATAAGATGATGGTCAAAGAGGTTAGAACCTTGGTTGCCTCTGTTTCTATAGAAAATGAAGATTTTATAATTTTAATTCCACTAATCTAGGCAATATATGAAATTTTACTAAACAAAATGTTAAAAAACTAGAATGATTCCTATACCATGAAAAAGAGTTTACCAATACATTAATATAAATGTATAATGAGTTTTGATTGTTTTACAATTGAAAGAGCATAAACTTTATTATATAGAGCATTTACCGAAGAACTCAATATTTTAGAAGGGTTAACCCACAGTTTTGGAAAATTTTCAAAACTTAAAAATCTGGTTTTAATGTATAGTTTAATAGAGAACTAACATAAGATGATGGTCAAAGAGGTTTAGAACCTTGGTTGCCTCCGTTTCTATAGAAAATTAATATTTTATAATTTTAGTTCCACTAATCTAGGCAATATATGAAATTTTACTAAACTAAATGTTAAAAAATTTGAATGATTCATATATCATGAAAAATAGTTTAGAATACATTAATTCAAATGTATAATTTGTTTTGATTTTTTTAAAAAATGAAAGAGCATAAACTTTAGTATATAGAGCATTTACCGAAAAACTCAATATTTTAGAAGGGTTAACCCACGGATTTTGGAAAATTTTCAAAAATTTAAAAATCTGGTTTTAATGTATAGTTTCATAGAGAACTAACATAAGATGATGGTCAAAGAGGTTTAGAACCTTGGTTGCCTCCGTTTCTATAGAAAATTAATATTTTATAATTTTAATTCCACTAATCTAGCAAGATATGAAATTTTACTAAACTAAATGTTAAAAATTAGAATGATTCATATATACCATGAAAAATATTTTAGAATACATTAATTCAAATGTATAATGTGTTTTGATTTTTTACAAATGAAAGAGCATAAACTTTAGTATATAGAGCATTTACGAAAAACTCAATATTTTAGAAGGGTTAACCCACAGTTTTGAAAATTTTCAAAATTTAAAAATCTGGTTTTAATGTATAGTTTCATAGAGAACTAACATAAGATGATGGTCAAAGAGGTTTAGAACCTTGGTTGCCTCCGTTTCTATAGAAAATGAAGATTTTGTAATTTTAATTCCACTAATCTAGCAAGATATGAAATTTTACTAAACTAAATGTTAAAAATTAGAATGATTCATATACCATGAAAAATAGTTTAGAATACATTAATTCAGATGTATAATGTGTTTTGATTTTTTACAAATGAAAGAGCATAAACTTTAGTATATAGAGCATTTACGAAAACTCAATATTTTTTAGAAGGGTTAACCCACGATTTTGGAAAATTTTCAAAATGGTTTTAATGTATAGTTTCATAGAGAACTAACATAAGATGATGGTCAAAGAGGTTTAGAACCTTGGTTGCCTCCGTTTCTATAGAAAATGAAGATTTTATTATTTTAATTCCACTAATCTAGCAAGATATGAAATTTTACTAAACTAAATGTTAAAAATTAGAATGATTCCTATATACCATGAAATAGAGTTTAGAATACATTAATTTAAATGTAGATTGTGTTTTGATTTTTTAAAAATGAAAGAGCATAAACTTCAGTATATAGAGCATTTACAGAAAACTCAATATTTTAGAAGGGTTAACCCAGTTTTGGAAAATTTTCAAAATTTAAAAATCTGGTTTTAATGTATAGTTTCATAGAGAACTAACATAAGATGATGGTCAAAGAGGTTTAGAACCTTGGTTGCCTCCGTTTCTATAGAAAATAAAGATTTTATAATTTTAATTCCACTAATTTAGGCAGTATATGAAATTTTACTAAACTAAATGTTAAAAATTAGAATGATTCATATACCATGAAAAATAGTTTAGAATACATTAATTCAAATGTATAATGTGTTTTGATTTTTTAAAAATGAAAGAGCATAAACTTTAGTATATAGAGCATTTAGAAAAACTAAATATTTTAGAAGGGTTAACCCACAGTTTTGGAAAATTTTCAAAATTTAAAAATCTGGTTTTAATTTATAGTTTCATAGAGAACTAACATAAGATGATGGTCAAAGAGGTTTAGAACCTTGGTTGCCTCCGCTTCTATAGAAAATAAAGATTTTATAATTTTAATTCTACTAATCTATCAGTATATGAAATTTTACTAAACTAAATGTTAAAAAATTAGAATGATTCCTATATACCATGAAATAGATTTTAGAATACATTAATTTAAAAGTAGATTGTGTTTTGATTATTTTAAAAAAATGAAAGAGCATAAACTTCAGTATATAGAGCATTTACAGAAAAACTCAATATTTTAGAAGGGGTTAACCCACGGATTTTGGAAAATTTTCAAAAATTTAAAAATCTGGTTTTAATTTATAGTTCATAGAGAACTAACATAAGATGATGGTCAAAGAGGTTAGAACCTTGGTTGCCTCCGTTTCTATAGAAAATGAAGATTTTATAGATTTAATTCCACTAATCTAGGCAGTATATGAAATTTTACTAAACTAAATGTTAAAAAATTAGAATGATTCATATACCATGAAAAATAGTTTAGAATACATTAATTCAAATGTATAATGTATTTTGATATTTTTAAAAAATGAAAGAGCATAAACTTTAGTATATAGAGTATTTACCGAAAAACTAAATATTTTAGAAGGGGTAAACCCACGGATTTTAGAAAATTTTCAAAAATTTAAAAATCTGGTTTTAATGTATAGTTTCATAGAGAACAACGTAAGATGATGGTCAAAGAGGTTTAGAACCTTGGTTGCCTCCGTTTCAATAGAAAATTAAGATTTTATTATTTTAATTCCACTAATCTAGGCAATATATGAAATTTTACTAAACTAAATGTTAAAAATTAGAATGATTCCTATGCCATGAAAAGAGTTTAGAATACATTAATTCAAATGTATAATGTGTTTTTGATTTTTCTAAAATGGAAGAGCATAAACTTTAGTATATAGAGCATTTACCGAAAACTCAATATTTTAGAAGGGTTAACCCACGGATTTTGGAAATTTTCAAAAACTTAAAAATCTGGTTTTAATGTATAGTTTAATAGAGAACTAACATAAGATGATGGTCAAAGAGGTTTAGAACCTTGGTTGCCTCCGTTTCTATAGAAAATGAAGATTTTATAATTTTAATTCCACTAATCTAGGACGTATATGAAATTTTACTAAACTAAATGTTAAAAAATTAGAATGATTCCTATACCATGAAAAATAGTTTAGAATACATTAATTCAGATGTATAATGTGTTTTGATTTTTTTAAAAAAATGAAAGAGCATAAACTTTAGTATATAGAGCATTTACCGAAAAACTAATAATTTTAGAAGGGTTAACCCACAGTTTTGGAAAATTTTCAAAAATTTAAAAATCTGGTTTTAATTTATATTTTCATAGAGAACTAACATAAGATGATGGTCAAAGAGGTTAGAACCTTGGTTGCCTCCGTTTCTATAGAAAATGAAGATTTTATAATTTTAATTCCACTAATCTAGGCAGTATATGAAATTTTACTAAACTAAATGTTAAAAATTAGAATGATTCCTATACCATGAAAAGAGTTTACAATACATTAATTTAAATGTATAATGAGTTTTGATTTTTTACAAATGAAAGAGCATAAACTTTAGTATATAGAGCATTTAGAAAACTCAATATTTTAGAAGGGTTAACCCACGGATTTTGGAAAATTTTCAAAAATTTAAAAATCTGGTTTTAATGTATAGTTTAATATAGAACTAACATAAGATGATGGTCAAAGAGGTTTAGAACCTTGGTTGCCTCGTTTATAGAAAATGAAGATTTTATAATTTTAATTCCACTAATTTAGGCAGTATATGAAATTTTACTAAACTAAATGTTAAAAATTAGAATGATTCCTATACCATGAAAAGAGTTTAGAATACATTAATTCAAATGTATAATGTGTTTTGATTTTTCTAAAATGGAAGAGCATAAACTTTAGTATATAGAGCATTCTGAAAACTCAATATTTTAAAGGGGTTAACCCACAGTTTTGGAAAATTTTCAAAATTTAAATATCTGGTTTTAATGTATAGTTTAATAGATAACTAACATAAGATGATGGTTAAAGAGGTTTAGAACCTTGGTTGCCTCCGCTTCTATAGAAAATAAAGATTTTATAATTTTAATTCCACTAATTTAGGCAGTATATGAAATTTTACTAAACTAAATGTTAAAAAATTAGAATGATTCCTATATACCATGAAATAGATTTTAGAATACATTAATTCAAATGTATAATGTGTTTTGATTTTTCTAAAATGGAAGAGCATAAACTTTAGTATATAGAGCATTTAGAAAACTCAATATTTTAGAAGGGTTAACCCACGGATTTTGGAAAATTTTCAAAATTTAAAAATCTGGTTTTAATTTATAGTTTCATAGAGAACTAACATAAGATGATGGTCAAAGAGGTTAGAACCTTGGTTGCCTCCGTTTCTATAGAAAATGAAGATTTTATAATTTTAATTCCACTAATTTAGGCAGTATATGAAATTTTACTAAACTAAATGTTAAAAAATTAGAATGATTCCAATACCATGAAAAAGAGTTTACAATACATTAATTTAAATGTATAATCAGTTTTGATTTTTTACAAATGAAAGAGCATAAACTTTAGTATATAGAGCATTTACGAAAACTCAATATTTTAGAAGGGTTAACCCACAGTTTTGGAAAATTTTCAAAAATTAAAAATCTGGTTTTAATGTATAGTTTCATAGAGAACTTACATAATATGATGGTCAAAGAGGTTTAGAACCTTGGTTGCCTCCGTTTCTATAGAAAATAAAGATTTTATAATTTTAATTCCACTAATTTAGGCGATATATGAAATTTTACTAAACTAAATGTTAAAAATTAGAATGATTCCTATACCATGAAAAGAGTTTAGAATACATTAATTCAAATGTATAATGTGTTTTGATTTTTTAAAATGAAAGAGCATAAACTTTAGTATATAGAGCATTTAGAAAACTCAATATTTTAAAAGGGTTAACCCACGGTTTTGGAAAATTTTCAAAAATTTAAATATCTGGTTTTAATGTATAGTTTAATAGAGAACTAACATAAGATGATGGTTAAAGAGGTTTAGAACCTTGGTTGCCTCCGTTTCTATAGAAAATGAAGATTTTATCATTTTAATTCCACTAATTTAGGCATTATATGAAATTTTACTAAACTAAATGTTAAAAATTAGAATGATTCCTATATTTCATGAAAGAGAGTTTAGAATACATTAATTCAAATGTAGAATGTGTTTTAAATTTTAAAACAAAAGTAAAGAGTATAAACTTCAATATATAGAGCATTTAGAAAACTCAATATTTTAGAAGGGTTAACCACAGTTTTGGAAAATTTTCAAAATTTAAAAATCTGGTTTTAATTTATAGTTTCATAGAGAACTAACATAAGATGATGGTCAAAGAGGTTAGAACCTTGGTTGCCTCGTTTCTATAGAAAATGAAGATTTTATAATTTTAATTCCACTAATTTAGGCAGTATATGAAATTTTACTAAACTAAATGTTAAAAAATTAGAATGATTCATATACCATGAAAAATAGTTTAGAATACATTAATTCAAATGTATAATGTGTTTTGATTTTTTTAAAAAATGAAAGAGCATAAACTTTAGTATATAGAGCATTTACCGAAAAACTAAATATTTTTAGAAGGGTTAACCCACGGATTTTGGAAAATTTTCAAAATTTAAAAATCTGGTTTTAATGTATAGTTTCATAGAGAACTAACATAAGATGATGGTCAAAGAGGTTTAGAACCTTGGTTGCCTCCGTTTCTATAGAAAATGAAGATTTTATCATTTTAATTCCACTAATTTAGGCGATATATGAAATTTTACTAAACTAAATGTTAAAAAATTAGAATGATTCCTATACCATGAAAAGAGTTTAGAATACATTAATTCAAATGTATAATGTGTTTTGATTTTTTTAAAAATGGAAGAGCATAAACTTTAGTATATAGAGCATTTACGAAAACTCAATATTTTAGAAGGGTTAACCCACAGTTTTGAAAATTTTCAAAAATTTAAAAATCTGGTTTTAATGTATAGTTTCATAGAGAACTAACATAAGATGATGGTCAAAGAGGTTTAGAACCTTGGTTGCCTCCGTTTATAGAAAATGAAGATTTTATAATTTTAATTCCACTAATCTAGGCAGTATATGAAATTTTACTAAACTAAATGTTAAAAATTAGAATGATTCCTATACCATGAAAAGAGTTTAGAATACATTAATTCAAATGTATAATGTGTTTTGATTTTTTTAAAAATGGAAGAGCATAAACTTTAGTATATAGAGCATTTACGAAAACTCAATATTTTAAAAGGGTTAACCCACAGTTTTGGAAAATTTTCAAAAATTTAAATATCTGGTTTTAATGTATAGTTTAATAGATAACTAACATAAGATGATGGTCAAAGAGGTTTAGAACCTTGGTTGCCTCCGTTTCTATAGAAAATGAAGATTTTATAATTTTAATTCCACTAATCTAGCAATATATGAAATTTTACTAAACTAAATGTTAAAAAATTAGAATGATTCCTATATACCATGAAAAAGAGTTTAGAATACATTAATTTAAATGTAGATTGTGTTTTGATTTTTTTAAAAATGAAAGAGCATAAACTTCAGTATATAGAGCATTTAGAAAACTCAATATTTTAGAAGGGGTTAACCCACAGATTTTGGAAAATTTTCAAAAATTTAAAAATCTGGTTTTAATTTATAGTTTCATAGAGAACTAACATAAGATGATGGTCAAAGAGGTTAGAACCTTGGTTGCCTCCGTTTCTATAGAAAATGAAGATTTTATAATTTTAATTCCACTAATCTAGGCATTATATGAAATTTTACTAAACTAAATGTTAAAAAATTAGAATGATTCCTATATACCATGAAAAATAGTTTAGAATACATTAATTCAAATGTATAATGTGTTTTGATTTTTTTAAAAATGAAAGAGCATAAACTTTAGTATATAGAGCATTTACGAAAACTCAATATTTTAGAAGGGGTTAACCCACGGATTTTGGAAAATTTTCAAAAATTTAAAAATCTGGTTTTAATGTATAGTTTCATAGAGAACTAACATAAGATGATGGTCAAAGAGGTTTAGAACCTTGGTTGCCTCCGTTTCTATAGAAAATGAAGATTTTATCATTTTAATTCCACTAATCTAGGCATTATATGAAATTTTACTAAACTAAATGTTAAAAAATTAGAATGATTCCTATACCATGAAAAGAGTTTAGAATACATTAATTCAAATGTATAATGTGTTTTGATTTTTTTAAAAATGGAAGAGCATAAACTTTAGTATATAGAGCATTTCTAGAAAATGAAGATTTTATAATGGTAATTCCACTAATTTAGGCAGTATATGAAATTTTACTAAACTAAATGTTAAAAATTAGAATGATTCCTATACCATGAAAAAGAGTTTACAATACATTAATTTAAATGTATAATGTGTTTTGATTTTTTTAAAAATGAAAGAGCATAAACTTTAGTATATAGAGCATTTAGCGAAAAACTCAATATTTTAGAAGGGGTTAACCCACAGTTTTGGAAAATTTTCAAAAATTTAAAAATCTGGTTTTAATGTATAGTTTAATAGATAACTAACATAAGATGATGGTCAAAGAGGTTTAGAACCTTGGTTGCCTCCGTTTCTATAGAAAATGAAGATTTTATAATTTTAATTCCACTAATTTAGGCATTATATGAAATTTTACAAAACTAAATGTTAAAAATTAGAATGATTCCTATACCATGAAAAATAGTTTAGAATACATTAATTCAGATGTATAATGTGTTTTGATTTTTTTAAAAATGAAAGAGCATAAACTTTAGTATATAGAGCATTTACCTAAAACTCAATATTTTAGAGGGGTTAACCCACGGATTTTGGAAAATTTTCAAAATTTAAAAATCTGGTTTTAATGTATAGTTTAATAGATAACTAACATAAGATGATGGTCAAAGAGGTTTAGAACCTTGGTTGCCTCCGTTTCTATAGAAAATGAAGATTTTATAATTTTAATTCCACTAATTTAGGCGATTATATGAAATTTTACAAAACTAAATGTTAAAAATTAGAATGATTCCTATACCATGAAAAATAGTTTAGAATACATTAATTCAAATGTATAATGTGTTTTGATTTTTTTAAAAATGAAAGAGCATAAACTTTAGTATATAGAGCATTTACCGAAAACTCAATATTTTAAAAGGGGTTAACCCAGTTTGGAAAATTTTCAAAATTTAAAAATCTGGTTTTAATTTATAGTTTCATAGAGAACTAACATAAGATGATGGTCAAAGAGGTTAGAACCTTGGTTGCCTCCGTTTCTATAGAAAATGAAGATTTTATAATTTTAATTCCACTAATTTAGGAGTATATGAAATTTTACAAAACTAAATGTTAAAAATTAGAATGATTCCTATACCATGAAAAATAGTTTAGAATACATTAATTTAAATGTATAATGTGTTTTGATTTTTTTAAAAATGAAAGAGCATAAACTTTAGTATATAGAGCATTTACGGAAAAACTCAATATTTTAGAAGGGGTTAACCCACGGATTTTGGAAAATTTTCAAAATTTAAAAATCTGGTTTTAATGTATAGTTTCATAGAGAACTAACATAAGATGATGGTCAAAGAGGTTTAGAACCTTGGTTGCCTCCGTTTCTATAGAAAATGAAGATTTTATAATTTTAATTCCACTAATTTAGGAGTATATGAAATTTTACTAAACTAAATGTTAAAAATTAGAATGATTCCTATACCATGAAAAGAGTTTAGAATACATTAATTCAAATGTATAATGTGTTTTGATTTTTTTAAAATGAAAGAGCATAAACTTTAGTATATAGAGCATTTACGAAAACTCAATATTTTAGAAGGGGTTAACCCACAGATTTTGGAAAATTTTCAAAAATTTAAAAATCTGGTTTTAATGTATAGTTTAATAGAGAACTAACATAAGATGATGGTCAAAGAGGTTTAGAACCTTGGTTGCCTCCGTTTCTATAGAAAATGAAGATTTTATAATTTTAATTCCACTAATCTAGGAGTATATGAAATTTTACTAAACTAAATGTTAAAAATTAGAATGATTCCTATAAACCATGAAAATAGTTTAGAATACATTAGTTCAAATGTGGAATGTGTTTTGCTTTATAAAAAAAAATGAGAGAGCATAAACTTCAGTATATAGATCATTTACCGAAAACTCAATATTTTAATAGAGGTTAACCCACAGATTTTGGAAAATTTTCAAAAATTTAAAAATCTGGTTTTAATTTATAGTTTCATAGAGAACTAACATAAGATGATGGTCAAAGAGGTTAGAACCTTGGTTGCCTCCGTTTCTATAGAAAATGAAGATTTTATAATTTTAATTCCACTAATTTAGGCAAGATATGAAATTTTACTAAACTAAATGTTAAAAATTAGAATGATTCCTATACCATGAAAAGAGTTTACAATACATTAATTTAAATGTATAATGAGTTTTGATTTTTTTACAAATGAAAGAGCATAAACTTTAGTATATAGAGCATTTACCGAAAACTCAATATTTTAAAAGGGGTTAACCCACGGATTTTGGAAAATTTTCAAAATTTTAAAAATCTGGTTTTAATGTATAGTTTAATAGAGAACTAACATAAGATGATGGTCAAAGAGGTTTAGAACCTTGGTTGCCTCCGTTTCTATAGAAAATGAAGATTTTATAATTTTAATTCCACTAATCTAGGCAGTATATAAAATTTTACTAAACTAAATGTTAAAAATTAGAATGATTCCTATACCATGAAAAGAGTTTAGAATATATTAATTCAAATGTATAATGTGTTTTGATTTTTTAAAAATGAAAGAGCATAAACTTTAGTATATAGAGCATTTACAGAAAACTCAATATTTTAGAAGGGTTAACCACAGTTTTGGAAAATTTTCAAAAATTTAAATATCTGGTTTTAATGTATAGTTTAATAGAGAACTAACATAAGATGATGGTCAAAGAGGTTTAGAACCTTGGTTGCCTCCGTTTCTATAGAAAATGAAGATTTTATCATTTTAATTCCACTAATCTATGCAGTATATGAAATTTTACTAAACTAAATGTTAAAAATTAGAATGATTCCTATACCATGAAAAAGAGTTTAGAATACATTAATTCAAATGTATAATGTGTTTTGATTTTTTTAAAATGAAAGAGCATAAACTTTAGTATATAGAGCATTTACCGAAAACTCAATATTTTAAAAGGGGTTAACCCACGGATTTTGGAAAATTTTCAAAAATTTAAATATCTGGTTTTAATGTATAGTTTCATAGAGAACTAACATAAGATGATGGTCAAAGAGGTTTAGAACCTTGGTTGCCTCCGTTTCTATAGAAAATGAAGATTTTATCATTTTAATTCCACTAATTTAGGAGTATATGAAATTTTACTAAACTAAATGTTAAAAATTAGAATGATTCCTATACCATGAAAAGAGTTTAGAATACATTAATTCAAATGTATAATGTGTTTTGATTTTTTTAAAATGAAAGAGCATAAACTTTAGTATATAGAGCATTTACAGAAAACTCAATATTTTAGAAGGGTTAACCCACAGTTTTGGAAAATTTTCAAAAATTTAAATATCTGGTTTTAATGTATAGTTTCATAGAGAACTAACATAAGATGATGGTCAAAGAGGTTTAGAACCTTGGTTGCCTCCGTTTCTATAGAAAATGAAGATTTTATAATGGTAATTTCACTAATTTAGGAGTATATGAAATTTTACTAAACTAAATGTTAAAAATTAGAATGATTCCTATACCATGAAAAGAGTTTAGAATACATTAATTCAAATGTATAATGTGTTTTGATTTTTTTAAAATGAAAGAGCATAAACTTTAGTATATAGAGCATTTACAGAAAACTCAATATTTTAGAAGGGGTTAACCCACGGATTTTGGAAAATTTTCAAAAATTTAAATATCTGGTTTTAATGTATAGTTAAATAGAGAACTAACATAAGATGATGGTCAAAGAGGTTTAGAACCTTGGTTGCCTCCGTTTCTATAGAAAATGAAGATTTTATAATGGTAATTTCACTAATTTAGGCAAGATATGAAATTTTACTAAACTAAATGTTAAAAATTAGAATGATTCCTATACCATGAAAAGAGTTTAGAATACATTAATTCAAATGTATAATGTGTTTTGATTTTTTTAAAATGAAAGAGCATAAACTTTAGTATATAGAGCATTTACGAAAACTCAATATTTTAGAAGGGTTAACCCACGGATTTTGGAAAATTTTCAAAAATATGAAAATCTGGTTTTAATGTATAGTTTCATAGAGAACTAACATAAGATGATGGTCAAAGAGGTTGGAACCTTTGTTGCCTCTATTTCTCTAGAAAATGAAGATTTTATAATTTTAATTCCACTAATTTAGGCGTATATGAAATTTTACTAAACTAAATGTTAAAAATTAGAATGATTCCTATATTTCATGAAAGAGTTTAGAATATATTAATTCAAATGTAGAATGTGTTTTAAAATTTTAAAACAAAAGTAAAGAGTATAAACTTCAGTATATAGAGCATTTAGAAAACTCAATATTTTAGAAGGGTTAACCCAGTTTTGAAAAAATTCAAAAATATGAAAATCTGGTTTTAATGTATAGTTTCATAGAGAACTAACATAAGATGATGGTCAAAGAGGTTTAGAACCTTGTTGCCTCTATTTCTCTAGAAAATGAAGATTTTATAATTTTAATTCCACTAATTTAGAAGTATATGAAATTTTACTAAACTAAATGTTAAAAAATTAGAATGATTCCTATACCATGAAAAGAGTTTAGAATACAATAATTCAAATGTATTATGTGTTTTGATTTTTTTTTTAAAAATGGAAGAGCATAAACTTTAGTATATAGAGCATTTACCGAAAACTCAATATTTTAGAAGGGGTTAACCCACGGATTTTGAAAAAAATTGAAAAATATGAAAATGTTGTTTTAATGTATAATTTCATCGAGCACTGACATAAGATGATGGTCAAAGAGGTTTGGAACCTTTGTTGCCTCTATTTCTCTTGAAAATGAAGATTTTATAATGGTAATTTCACTAATTTAGGCAGTATATGAAATTTTACTAAACTAAATGTTAAAAAATTATAATGATTCCTATATTTCATGAAAGAGAGTTTAGAATACTATAATTAAAGTGTAGAATGTGTTTTTAAATTTTAAAACAAAAGTAAAGAGTATAAACTTCAATATATAGAGCATTTACCGAAAACTCAATATTTTAGAAGGGTTAACCCACGGATTTTGAAAAAAATTCAAAAATATGAAAATCTGGTTTTAATGTATAGTTTCATCGGGCACTGACATAAGATGATGGTCAAAGAGGTTTAGAACCTTTGTTGCCTCCATTTCCTAGAAAATGAAGATTTTATAATGGTAATTCCACTAATTTAGGCAGTATATGAAATTTTACTAAACTAAATGTAAAAAATTATAATGATTCCTATATTTCATGAAAGAGAGTTTAGAATATGTTAATTCAAATGTAGAATGTGTTTTAAAATTTTAAAACAAAAGTAAAGAATATAAACTTCAGTATATAGAGCATTTACCGAAAACTCAATATTTTAGAAGGGGTTAACCCACGGATTTTGAAAAAAATTGAAAAATATGAAAATGTTGTTTTTAATGTAGAATTTCATCAACACTGACATAAGATGATGGTCAAAGAGGTTTGGCACCTTTGTTGCCTCTATTTCTCTTGAAAATGAAGATTTTATAATGGTAATTTCACTAATTTAGGCAAGATATGAAATTTTAATAAACTAAATGTTAAAAATTATAATGATTCCTATATTTCATGAAAGAGAGTTTAGAATACTGTAATTCAAGTGTAGAATGTGTTTTAAAATTTTAAAACAAAAGTAAAAATATAAACTTCAATATATAGAGCATTTACCTAAAACTCAATATTTTAGAAGGGTTAACCCAATGATTTTGAAAAAATTCAAAAATATGAAAATCTGGTTTTAATGTATAGTTTCATCGAGCACTGACATAAGATGATGGTCAAAGAGGTTTGGCACCTTTGTTGCCTCTATTTCTTTGAAAATGAAGATTTTATAATGGTAATTCCACTAATTTAGGCAGTATATGAAATTTTACTAAACTAAATGTTAAAAATTATAATGATTCCTATATTTCATGAAAGAGAGTTTAGAATATGTTAATTCAAATGTAGAATGTGTTTTAAAATTTTAAAACAAAAGTAAAGAATATAAACTTCAATATATAGAGCATTTACCTAAAACTCAATATTTTAGAAGGGTTAACCCACGGATTTTGAAAAAATTGAAAAATATGAAAATGTTGTTTTAATGTATAATTTCATCGAAAGCACTGACATAAGATGATGGTCAAAGAGGTTTGGAACCTTTGTTGCCTCTATTTCTCTTGAAAATGAAGATTTTATAATGGTAATTTCACTAATTTAGGCAAGATATGAAATTTTACTAAACTAAATGTAAAAAATTATAATGATTCCTATATTTCATGAAAGAGAGTTTAGAATACTATAATTCAATGTAGAATGTGTTTTAAATTTTAAAACAAAAGTAAAGAGTATAAACTTCACTATATAGAGCATTTACCGAAAACTCAATATTTTAGAAGGGGTTAACCCACGGATTTTGAAAAAAATTGAAAAATTTGAAAATGTTGTTTTAATGTATAATTTCATCGAGCACTGACATAAGATGATGGTCAAAGAGGTTTGGAACCTTTGTTGCCTCTATTTCTCTTGAAAATGAAGATTTTATAATGGTAATTTCACTAATTTAGGCAGTATATGAAATTTTACTAAACTAAATGTAAAAAAGTTATAATGATTCCTATATTTCATGAAAGAGAGTTTAGAATACTATAATTCAAGTGTAGAATGTGTTTTTAAATTTTAAAACAAAAGTAAAGAGTATAAACTTCAGTATATAGAGCATTTACCGAAAACTCAATATTTTAGAAGGGGTTAACCCACGGATTTTGAAAAAAATTGAAAAATATGAGAATGTTGTTTTAATGTATAATTTCATCGAGCACTGACATAAGATGATGGTCAAAGAGGTTTGGCACCTTTGTTGCCTCTATTTCTTTTGAAAATGAAGATTTTATAGTGGTAATTCCACTAATTTAGGCAGTATATAAAATTTTACTAAACTAAATGTTAAAAAATTATAATGATTCCAATATTTCATGAAAGAGAGTTTAGAATACTATAATTCAAGTGTAGAATGTGTTTTAAATTTTAAAACAAAAGTAAAAGTATAAACTTCAGTATATAGAGCATTTACGAAAACTCAATATTTTAGAAGGGTTAACCCACAGTTTTGAAAAAAATTGAAAAATATGAGAATGTTGTTTTAATGTATAATTTCATCGAGCACTGACATAAGATGATGGTCAAAGAGGTTTGGCACCTTTGTTGCCTCTATTTCTCTTGAAAATGAAGATTTTATAATGGTAATTCCACTAATTTAGGCAGTATATGAAATTTTACTAAACTAAATGTTAAAAATTATAATGATTCCTATATTTCATGAAAGAGAGTTTAGAATACTATAATTCAAATGTAGAATGTGTTTTTAAATTTTAAAACAAAAGTAAAAGTATAAACTTCAGTATATAGAGCATTTACGAAAACTCAATATTTTAGAAGGGTTAACCCGCAGTTTTGAAAAAATTGAAAAATATGAGAATGTTGTTTTAATGTATAATTTCATCGAACACTGACATAAGATGATGGTCAAAGAGGTTTGGCACCTTTGTTGCCTCTATTTCTCTTGAAAATGAAGATTTTATAATGGTAATTTCACTAATTTAGGCAGTATATGAAATTTTAATAAACTAAATGTTAAAAAATTATAATGATTCCTATATTTCATGAAAGAGAGTTTAGAATACTATAATTCAAGTGTAGAATGTGTTTTTAAATTTTAAAACAAAAGTAAAGAATATAAACTTCAATATATAGATCATTTACCGAAAACTCAATATTTTAGAAGGGGCTAACCAACGGATTTTGAAAAAAATTCAAAAATATGAAAATCTGGTTTTAATGTATAGTTTCATCGGGCACTGACATAAGATGATGGTCAAAGAGGTTTACAACCTTTGTTGCCTCCATTTCCTAGAAAATGAAGATTTTATAATGGTAATTCCACTAATTTAGGCAGTATATGAAATTTTACTAAACTAAATGTAAAAAAATTATAATGATTCCTATATTTCATGAAAGAGAGTTTAGAATATGTTAATTCAAATGTAGAATGTGTTTTAAAATTTTAAAACAAAAGTAAAGAATATAAACTTCAGTATATAGAGCATTTACCGAAAACTCAATATTTTAGAAGGGGTTAACCCACGGATTTTGAAAAAAATTGAAAAATATGAAAATGTTGTTTTAATGTATAGTTTCATCGAGCACTGACATAAGATGATGGTCAAAGAGGGTTGGAACGTTTGTTGCCTCTATTTCTCTAGAAAATGAAGATTTTATAATTGTAATTCCACTAATTTAGGCAGTATATGAAATTTTACTAAACTAAATGTTAAAAAATTATAATGATTCCTATATTTCATGAAAGAGAGTTTAGAATACTATAATTCAAGTGTAGAATGTGTTTTTAAATTTTAAAACAAAAGTAAAGAGTATAAACTTCAAGATATAGAGCATTTATCTAAAACTCAATATTTTAGAGGGGTTAACCCACTGATTTTGAAAAAATTGAAAAATATGAGAATGTTGTTTTAATGTATAATTTCATCGAAAGCACTGACATAAGATGATGGTCAAAGAGGTTTGGCACCTTTGTTGCCTCTATTTCTTTTGAAAATGAAGATTTTATAATGGTAATTCCACTAATTTAGGCAGTATATAAAATTTTACTAAACTAAATGTTAAAAAATTATAATGATTCCTATATTTCATGAAAGAGAGTTTAGAATACTATAATTCAAGTGTAGAATGTGTTTTTAAATTTTAAAACAAAAGTAAAGAGTATAAACTTCAATATATAGAGCATTTACCGAAAACTCAATATTTTAGAAGGGGTTAACCCACGGATTTTGAAAAAAATTGAAAAATATGAGAATGTTGTTTTAATGTATAATTTCATCGAGCACTGACATAAGATGATGGTCAAAGAGGTTTGGCACCTTTGTTGCCTCTATTTCGTTTGAAAATGAAGATTTTATAGTGGTAATTCCACTAATTTAGGCAGTATATAAAATTTTACTAAACTAAATGTTAAAAAATTATAATGATTCCAATATTTCATGAAAGAGAGTTTAGAATACTATAATTCAAGTGTAGAATGTGTTTTTAAATTTTAAAACAAAAGTAAAGAGTATAAACTTCAGTATATAGAGCATTTACCGAAAACTCAATATTTTAGAAGGGGTTAACCCAGTTTTGAAAAAATTGAAAAATATGAGAATGTTGTTTTAATGTATAATTTCATCGAGCACTGACATAAGATGATGGTCAAAGAGGTTTGGCACCTTTGTTGCCTCTATTTCTTTTGAAAATGAAGATTTTATAGTGGTAATTCCACTAATTTAGGCAGTATATAAAATTTTACTAAACTAAATGTTAAAAAATTATAATGATTCCTATATTTCATGAAAGAGAGTTTAGAATACTATAATTCAAGTGTAGAAAGTGTTTTTAAATTTTAAAACAAAAGTAAAAGTATAAACTTCAGTATATAGAGCATTTACCGAAAACTCAATATTTTAGAAGGGGTTAACCCACGGTTTTGAAAAAATTGAAAAATATGAGAATGTTGTTTTAATGTATAATTTCATCGAGCACTGACATAAGATGATGGTCAAAGAGGTTTGGCACCTTTGTTGCCTCTATTCCCTAGAAAATGAAGATTTTATAATGGTAATTCCACTAATTTAGGCAGTATATAAAATTTTACTAAACTAAATGTTAAAAAATTATAATGATTCCTATATTTCATGAAAGAGAGTTTAGAATACTATAATTCAAGTGTAGAATGTGTTTTTAAATTTTAAAACAAAAGTAAAGAGTATAAACTTCAGTATATAGAGCATTTACCGAAAACTCAATATTTTAGAAGGGGTTAACCCACGGATTTTGAAAAAAATTGAAAAATATGAGAATGTTGTTTTAATGTATAATTTCATCGAGCACTGACATAAGATGATGGTCAAAGAGGTTTGGCACCTTTGTTGCCTCTATTTCTCTTGAAAATGAAGATTTTATAATGGTAATTCCACTAATTTAGGCAGTATATGAAATTTTACTAAACTAAATGTAAAAAATTATAATGATTCCTATATTTCATGAAAGAGAGTTTAGAATACTATAATTCAAGTGTAGAATGTGTTTTTAAATTTTAAAACAAAAGTAAAGAGTATAAACTTCAATATATAGAGCATTTACCGAAAACTCAATATTTTAAAAGGGGTTAACCCACGGATTTTGAAAAAAATTGAAAAATATGAGAATGTTGTTTTAATGTAGAATTTCATCGAACACTGACATAAGATGATGGTCAAAGAGGGTTGGAACCTTGTTGCCTCTATTTCTCTTGAAAATGAAGATTTTATAATGGTAATTCCACTAATTTAGGCAGTATATGAAATTTGACTAAACTAAATGTTAAAAAATTATAATGATTCCTATATTTCATGAAAGAGAGTTTAGAATATGTTAATTCAAATGTAGAATGTGTTTTAAAATTTTAAAACAAAAGTAAAGAATATAAACTTCAGTATATAGAGCATTTACCGAAAACTCAATATTTTAGAAGGGGTTAACCCACGGATTTTGAAAAAAATTGAAAAATATGAAAATGTTGTTTTAATGTATAATTTCATCGAGAACTGACATAAGATGATGGTCAAAGAGGTTTGGAACCTTTGTTGCCTCTATTTCTCTTGAAAATGAAGATTTTATAATGGTAATTTCACTAATTTAGGCAGTATATGAAATTTTACTAAACTAAATGTTAAAAAATTATAATGATTCCTATATTTCATGAAAGAGAGTTTAGAATACTATAATTCAAGTGTAGAATGTGTTTTTAAATTTTAAAACAAAAGTAAAGAGTATAAACTTCAGTATATAGAGCATTTACCGAAAACTCAATATTTTAGAAGGGGTTAACCCACGGATTTTGAAAAAAATTGAAAAATATGAGAATGTTGTTTTAATGTATAATTTCATCGAGCACTGACATAAGATGATGGTCAAAGAGGTTTGGCACCTTTGTTGCCTCTATTTCTTTTGAAAATGAAGATTTTATAGTGGTAATTCCACTAATTTAGGCAGTATATAAAATTTTACTAAACTAAATGTAAAAAAATTATAATGATTCCAATATTTCATGAAAGAGAGTTTAGAATACTATAATTCAAGTGTAGAATGTGTTTTTAAATTTTAAAACAAAAGTAAAGAGTATAAACTTCAGTATATAGAGCATTTACCGAAAACTCAATATTTTAGAAGGGTTAACCCAGTTTTGAAAAAAATTGAAAAATATGAGAATGTTGTTTTAATGTAGAATTTCATCGAACACTGACATAAGATGATGGTCAAAGAGGTTTGGCACCTTTGTTGCCTCTATTTCTCTTGAAAATGAAGATTTTATAATGGTAATTCCACTAATTTAGGCAGTATATGAAATTTTACTAAACTAAATGTTAAAAAATTATAATGATTCCTATATTTCATGAAAGAGAGTTTAGAATATGTTAATTCAAATGTAGAATGTGTTTTAAAATTTTAAAACAAAAGTAAAGAATATAAACTTCAGTATATAGAGCATTTACAGAAAACTCAATATTTTAGAAGGGTTAACCCACAGTTTTGAAAAAATTGAAAAATATGAAAATGTTGTTTTAATGTATAATTTCATCGAGCACTGACATAAGATGATGGTCAAAGAGGTTTGGAACCTTTGTTGCCTCTATTTCTCTTGAAAATGAAGATTTTATAATGGTAATTTCACTAATTTAGGCAGTATATGAAATTTTACTAAACTAAATGTTAAAAAATTATAATGATTCCTATATTTCATGAAAGAGAGTTTAGAATACTATAATTCAAGTGTAGAATGTGTTTTTAAATTTTAAAACAAAAGTAAAGAGTATAAACTTCAATATATAGAGCATTTACCGAAAACTCAATATTTTAGAAGGGGTTAACCCACAGATTTTGAAAAAATTCAAAAATATGAAAATCTGGTTTTAATGTATAGTTTCATCGGGCACTGACATAAGATGATGGTCAAAGAGGTTTGGAACCTTTGTTGCCTCTATTTCTCTTGAAAATGATGATTTTATAATGGTAATTTCACTAATTTAGGCAGTATATGAAATTTTACTAAACTAAATGTAAAAAAATTATAATGATTCCTATATTTCATGAAATAGAGTTTAGAATACTATAATTCAAGTGTAGAATGTGTTTTCAAATTTTAAAACAAAAGTAAAGAGTATAAACTTCAGTATATAGAGCATTTATCGAAAACTCAATATTTTAGAAGGGGGTGGTTAACCCACGGATTTTGAAAAAAATTGAAAAATATGAGAATGTTGTTTTAATGTATAATTTCATCGAGCACTGACATAAGATGATGGTCAAAGAGGTTTGGAACCTTTGTTGCCTCTATTTCTCTTGAAAATGATGATTTTATAATGGTAATTTCACTAATTTAGGCAGTATATGAAATTTTACTAAACTAAATGTAAAAAATTATAATGATTCCTATATTTCATGAAATAGAGTTTAGAATACTATAATTCAAGTGTAGAATGTGTTTTAAATTTTAAAACAAAAGTAAAGAGTATAAACTTCAAGATATGAGCATTTACCGAAAACTCAATATTTTAGAAGGGGGTGGTTAACCCACGGATTTTGAAAAAAATTGAAAAATATGAGAATGTTGTTTTAATGTATAATTTCATCGAGCACTGACATAAGATGATGGTCAAAGAGGTTTGGCACCTTTGTTGCCTCTATTTCTCTAGAAAATTAAGATTTTATAATGGTAATTTCACTAATTTAGGCAGTATATGAAATTTTACTAAACTAAATGTAAAAAAATTATAATGATTCCTATATTTCATGAAAGAGAGTTTAGAATACTATAATTCAAATGTAGAATGTGTTTTTAAATTTTAAAACAAAAAGTAAAGAGTATAAACTTCAGTATATAGAGCATTTACCGAAGACTCAATATTTTAGAAGGGGTTAACCCACGGATTTTGAAAAAAATTGAAAAATATGAGAATGTTGTTTTAATGTATAATTTCATCGAGCACTGACATAAGATGATGGTCAAAGAGGTTTGGCACCTTTGTTGCCTCTATTTCTCTTGAAAATGAAGATTTTATAATGGTAATTCCACTAATTTAGGCAGTATATCAAATTTGACTAAACTAAATGTTTAAAAATTATAATGATTCCTATATTTCATGAAAGAGAGTTTAGAATACTATAATTCAAGTGTAGAATGTGTTTTTAAATTTTAAAACAAAAGTAAAGAGTATAAACTTCAGTATATAGAGCATTTACCGAAAACTCAATATTTTAGAAGGGGTTAACCCACGGATTTTGAAAAAAATTGAAAAATATGAGAATGTTGTTTTAATGTAGAATTTCATCGAACACTGACATAAGATGATGGTCAAAGAGGTTTGGCACCTTTGTTGCCTCTATTTCTCTTGAAAATGAAGATTTTATAATGGTAATTTCACTAATTTAGGCAGTATATGAAATTTTAATAAACTAAATGTTAAAAAATTATAATGATTCCTATATTTCATGAAAGAGAGTTTAGAATACTATAATTCAAGTGTAGAATGTGTTTTTAAATTTTAAAACAAAAGTAAAGAGTATAAACTTCAATATATAGATCATTTACCGAAAACTCAATATTTTAGAAGGGGCTAACCCACGGATTTTGAAAAAAATTCAAAAATATGAAAATCTGGTTTTAATGTATAGTTTCATCGGGCACTGACATAAGATGATGGTCAAAGAGGTTTACAACCTTTGTTGCCTCCATTTCCTAGAAAATGAAGATTTTATAATGGTAATTCCACTAATTTAGGCAGTATATGAAATTTTACTAAACTAAATGTAAAAAAATTATAATGATTCCTATATTTCATGAAAGAGAGTTTAGAATATGTTAATTCAAATGTAGAATGTGTTTTAAAATTTTAAAACAAAAGTAAAGAATATAAACTTCAGTATATAGAGCATTTACCGAAAACTCAATATTTTAGAAGGGGTTAACCCACGGATTTTGAAAAAAATTGAAAAATATGAAAATGTTGTTTTAATGTATAGTTTCATCGAGCACTGACATAAGATGATGGTCAAAGAGGGTTGGAACGTTTGTTGCCTCTATTTCTCTAGAAAATGAAGATTTTATAATTGTAATTCCACTAATATAGGCAGTATATGAAATTTTACAAAACTAAATGTTAAAAAATTATAATGATTCCTATATTTCATGAAAGAGAGTTTAGAATACTATAATTCAAGTGTAGAATGTGTTTTTAAATTTTAAAACAAAAGTAAAGAGTATAAACTTCAGTATATAGAGCATTTACCGAAAACTCAATATTTTAGAAGGGGTTAACCCACGGATTTTGAAAAAAATTGAAAAATATGAGAATGTTGTTTTAATGTATAATTTCATCGAGCACTGACATAAGATGATGGTCAAAGAGGTTTGGCACCTTTGTTGCCTCTATTTCTCTTGAAAATGAAGATTTTATAATGGTAATTCCACTAATTTAGGCAGTATATGAAATTTTAATAAACTAAATGTTAAAAAATTATAATGATTCCTATATTTCATGAAAGAGAGTTTAGAAT